>AWOL01S0079038.1:1097-15521 GCA_000715115.1 Nicotiana otophora | reverse complement strand
CCTCCGATTTACACCTCAAAAACATGTAATCTAGTCGGATTATTCGATGATAATTCAATATTATGGAGTAGAAATGATTACAAGTAACTTACCTAAGTTTCCCTTGAATTCTCTCTCAAACGCGCCCCAAAAATCGTGCTTGAAGGTCCAAAAATGGCAAAACTCGGAACCCCTCTGTTTTTGTATTGCCCAGGGGTTTTCGCACCCGCAGTAATTTCTTCCACCCGCGGAAAAACTCTCGCGCCTGCGATGTCCGTGCCTGCGATGATTTCTTCGCGCCTACGGTCTTCACACCCGCGACAAAACTCCCACGCCTGCGGTGTCCGCGCCTGCGATGATTTCTTCGCGCCTGCAGTCTTCGCACCCGCGGCAAAAGTTTTCGCACCCGCGGTGCCTAGCCAGCCCATGCATTTCCTGTTCTGCGACTAATGCCTCGCATCTGCGAGCTCGCACCTGCAACCCTTTTTTCGCGCAGGTACGATCATACCAGATGCCCAGCTGCTTCAGCTCCTCCTCCAAATCCAAATTCGATCCGTTAAGCATCCGAACTCACCCTAGGCCCCCCGGGACCTCAACCAAATATACAAACAAGTCCTAAAACATTATACGAACTTAGTCGAGTCTTCAAATAATATCCAACAATACTAAAAACACGAATCACACATAGATTCAAGTCTAATGAACTTTGAAACTTTCAATTTCTACAAACGACATCGGAACCTATCAAATCACGTCCGATTGACCTCATATTTTGCACATAAGTCACAATTGACATAACAGAGGTATTCCAATTTTCAGAATCGGATTCCGACCCCGATATCAAAAAGTCAGCCCCCCGGTCAAACTTCCCGAAAATTCGACTTTAGCCATTTAAAGCCTAATTCCACTACGGACCTCTAAATATTTTTTCGGTCACGCTCCTAAGTCCAAAATCACCATATAGAGCTATTTGAATCATCAAAATTCAGATTCGAGGTCGTTTACATATAAGTCCACATCCTGTCAACTTTTCTAACTTAAATTTCCAACATGAAATTCATTCTTCCAAGCTAACTCCGAAATACCTTAAAACCAAAACTGACAATTACACAAGTCATAATACCTCGTAAGAAGTTATTCAAGACTTCAAATAGTTGAAAGTAGCGTAAATGCTCAAAACGGCCGGTCGGGTCGTTACACTTATTTCCTTGTTTGTTCCTGCTGCTGTCCAGGTATTGATTTTAGCATCTAAAATATAATGACTGTTGAGTGCTATAATATTATGGAATATTTAGTTGATAGCCATTTATGTGACTTGAAAAACATATTGTTAGCATCTGAATATTTGTGTGTTGGATGAATGCTTCTTGCAACAGTTAATCATTCATTTGCGTCGATAATTGCTTTTCAGTGATTGTTTAGCAAGTCTGAGTGAATCTGGAGTACTCTCTTTCTCTTTCAATGCGTAAAACTAGCTTGTTTCTATAGTTGTTCATGCTATTCATGAGTAAATTTGATTCTACAGTTTAAAATGTAGTTGTTTTCCTCAGTTCAGATCGAGTTTTTGTAGTTGAAATAAAGCTAGAGGAAGCGTTCATCTCATGTTTTGATGTACTGATTAGCATGCACCTGAAATTTGGAAAATCTGAGGAAGAAACTGGGCTGGACTCAATCGCACAATGGTTTAATTCACTTAGTTTAGCATTTATTGTAGAATTTGAAGGCTTTTTCTTCTGTAAGTTTAAGGATTTGTATGTAGTAAGTTGGAAATGAGTTGTAATAACTTAGTTCATCCATTAGTGGAATTAATCAGTAGGTTAATAGCTGTTATTGTGGGAGGCAGTTTGATACCTTCTGTTGTAGCGAATTGATAATGAATTCTTCATGCTTTGGTTTAAGTTTTGAATTGCTTTCTATTTCATTTGTGATGATGTATGAAATTATGTGGCAAAAACGAGTTCCTGTATCACCATGCCCTTGTTTCCTAAAGTCAGATGGGCCTGAATGGCTGGCCCAGCAAAGTGTTTAAACAAGACTGAAGTCTTAAAAATTTGGACTCCCAGCTAGTTTTAGAGGCCACAACGTGGCCTGATTCTCAGAAGGCTCAAATGACGCATTATGTTTTAATTTGAGCCTATTCGTTTGCACATAAGACCTATTGGAGATCTGACCTGGTTATTAGTCAACACTTAAGGTCTTCGTTCACCTTTAATCAACAACAATTCCCAGATGAAGAATGAAATCAATTATTAATTTGTCACTACCTGCCCAATATGAATCCCTTAATTAAGCTTATGATATTTGTAATGACAAATCGGTCATTTTGACTTTTAGAACTCCGTTCCCCTAAATAAAACTCCATATATGTGCTTTTATTAAATTATGACTTACGGGGATGGTTGGTTCGGGATTTGGAAGTATTCGAGTTTAAATCGGAACACTTGGTTCCTTAAGTTGGCCTTAAAATGCTAAGTTTGGCTTCGGTCAACATTTTTAGAAAACGATACCGGAATAGAATTTTGATGATTCCAACAGCTCTGTACGGTGATTTTGAACTTAGGAGCATGTTCGGAATTTTATTTGGATATTCGTAGTTAAATTAGGCTTGAAATGGCTAAAACAGAAAATTTAAGTTTGGAAGTTTGACCGATGAGTTGTCTTTTTGATATCGGACTCAGAATCTGCTTTCGAGAATTTTCATAGCTCCGTTATGTCATTTATGACTTGTGTACAAAATTTGAGGTCAATCGGACTTGATTTGATAGGTTTCGGCATCGAATGTAGAAGTTAGAAATTCTTAAGTTTCATTAAGCTTGAATTGGGGTGTGACTTGAGATTTTAGCGTTATTTGATGTGAGTTGAGGCTTCGACTAAGTCCGTATGATATTTTAGGACTTATTGGTGTATTTGGTTAAGGTCCCGCGGGCCTCGGGGTGAGTTTCGGTAGGTTAACGGATCATTTTCGGACTTGGAAAACAGCTGAAGGATTTCTGGTGTCCAGCTCTGGTTTCCTTCTTCGTGTTCGCGACAGAAGTCTGGCGTTCGTGAAGGGGAACTGGGGCAGGCAAGAAATTTCTCTTCGCGTTCGTGAAGGGTGATGGTAGTGTTCATCGCGAACGCGTAAAGGCGTTTGCATTTGCGTAGAAGGGCGAGGCCATGCGGGAGTATTGAGCACTAAAGCTTCGCGTTCGCGAGGGAGGGATCGCGTTCACGAAGGCCAAGTTTGCCAATGCATCACGTTCGCGAGAGGATCCTCGCGTTCGCGAAGAGGAAAGTTGGGCAGCACATTTTTTTGTACGAACGCGAGGCAAGGGTCGCGTTCGCGAAGAAGAAACCACTAAACAGAATGTTTAAGTTCAAAAAATGGGACATTTTCCATTTTTAACGATTTGGAACTCAAATTGAGGCGATTTTTTAGAGATTTTCAGAGAAAACAATGGGGTAAGTGTTCTTAAATCAATATTTGTTAAATTACCCGAATCCATCATTATTTTTATCATGTAATCGGTGAATTAAGTTGGAAAAGTTTGAAAACCTTCTTGGATAGATTTGAGGATTTGAGAGCCGAATTATTATCGGAATTTAGTAATTGTGGTATGGGTAGACTCGTGGTTAAATGGACGTTCATATTTCGTAACTTTCGTCGGATTCCGAGATGTGGCCCTCACAGACGATTTTTGAGTTAATTTCGGATTTTATTAAAAAATATAATATTTTCTTATGAAATTGATTCCTATAATTTTAGTGATTGTATCGAATTTATTTTTGCTAGATTCGAGCCATTCAGAGTTGGATAATCGAGGAAAAGACCTACTATTGGATTAAATTGGAGCAAATTGAGGTAAGTCTCTTATCTAATCTTGTGAGGGGAAAATTATCCCATAGGTGATTAAATTAAATAATTATTGCTAATTGCGGGGGTACGTACGCACGAGGTGACGAGAGTCCGTGCGTAGCTACTATCTATGCTAAAGTTCGGGTAGTTTAGGATTCAAATCATGAATTACTTGTGTTAATTGTATTCTTTATTTAATTAAATTATTTGATATATATTGTGAATTGTTAGAAAAATATAGTAAAAGATGAAAATCTCATATACTTAATTTTCTGTTTAAATTAATTAATTATTAAAAAAATGGTTCATCCTCTCGAATTAATCTTATAATAAATATACTCTTATTCCGGATGTACATAAGAAAATGTCCTCCTTTCTTGTGGAGCGGGCCGAACGCCTCGGCTGTAAAGATACATCTATGGATCGCGCCGCACGTCATTCGACAGTGTACACGACACTCTGGAATGGGCCATACTACCTCGACAGAAATCGTGCCTAATAATAAAAATAATTATACAATACCTTGATATTGTAATTGCAGCTTGTGAATTTAATTAATAGATTGGAAATTATTGCAATTGAAGGAATTTAATTATTTCTGTTGGTTAAATAAAAATTGTTGTTAACTCTATGAATCATGTGATTTAAATATTTATATTTATATTTTATTTATTATTATTGACCCTTAGTGATTGTCAAAGTCGACCGCTCATCTCTACCTCTTCGAGATTAGGCTTGATACTTATTGGGTACACGTTGTTTACGTACTCATGCTACACTTGCTGCACTTTTTGTGTAGGATCTGAGACAAGTACTAGTGGAGGACCTATCATCGCACACCCACGTTATCCAGAGGTTTAGTGGTGAGCTGCCTTTTTGAGCCGTTCTGCAGCTACCGGTGCCTCTTCTGAGAATTTTATTCCGTCTATTTCATTTCAGACAGTATTTATAATTTTTTTAATATAATCTACTAGATGCTCATACACTTGTGACACCAGGTCTTGGCACACACACTGGTAGGATTTGAATTTGTATTATTTTTTTGGATTTAAATTATCAGTATCTTTTTCTATTTTCATTAATATTGCTAGGAAAAAAGAACAAAAATTACTTAGAAAATTATTAAATAATAATTGATATATATTTAATTTATTAGTTTGACTCGCTTAGCCATAACGTTAGACGCCACCACGATCTTTAGGTGAAATTGGGTCGTGACACTATTGTTCGAATTTTCCAGTCAGTTTCCTTCCATTCGCATGCTCCAACAGTCTTTTGGATTAGGCGTTTAGTTTCTCTTCAAAGTTCTTATGGACTAGAATACATACGTGAAAGTTACACACAACGCCTTTAGTGTTAAACCCTTGCAGCTAATCTCAAATGCGGGGAATAAATAAATGTTTGAACATCGTAGATTGCTTTAGGCACGATTAATAATTCATCGTGATTATGAGTACAATTTCCGTGGCATAGTCATGATACATAATCCCCAATTCGAGTGCGCGTTCACACGACTTGACCACAACTTCAAATAATTAAAACAGACTTGTTGTAAATCACGGGTACGTTTCACGTAGCATGGTTTGCAATGTGTACCAAAACGACAAGTGTACGATATTGCAACTTGTTCAAGAAGTAATTCCATAAATCCTAAAAGCAATTAAAATTCTATTAAAAGCGGTCAGAAAGTAAAAAAGGCACAATAGTTTCTAAATATGTAATTAATCAGATAATTAGGTCAATTATTAATAGTTGAGCAACCGTGCTAAAACCACAGAACTAGGAAGTGCCTCACACCTTCTCCCGGGTTAACAGAACTCCTTACCCGATCTTCTGTATTCGCGGACCATAAAAATAGAGTCAATTTCCTCAATTTGGGATTTTAAAATAAACCGGTGACTTGGGACACCACAAATTATTCCAAGTGGCGACTCTGATTAAATAAATATCTCACTTCGATTAATGTCACTTTAATTAGAAAAACCCCTTATCCCTATCCCCTCGGAAAAAAAAGGAGGTGTGACAGGTTGGGCTATGACCTAAATTTTAGTTCATCTTGACCCAGCCCATCTTCTCAACACAAGTAACTTTTGAGCGGGTCATTCTCGTCCATTTATCGACTCAATCCATTTTAACCCGCCCAAAATTAATTCAACCAGCTCATTTGACACCCTAATTTGGTCTTTTGGAATAAAAATAACACAAAAGAGGAACCTTTGGCGCATGATGAACAGTAATTATTATGGGAAAGGTAATTAAATCAAGTCGGACCTATTCTTTTATGAGGTGTTGACTGGAAAAGGTAAGTCAACAATGAAAATTGAAAATTCGAACAATGAAAATAATAAGAGGACTAGTTATTCATTTATGAGATATTTGATCAAATTGGTATGTAAACACTGCAAAAAATAATAAATGCAAATAGAAAATCAACCTTTTATGGCCATAGTTGACCATTTGACCATTCTAACTTCGGAAACACAATTGGTATATACTGAGATGTCTCCAAACTATAAATAGTTAACAATTAGCTCGGTAGAAATTGAAGGGAAAAGGTGTTAATAAAAAGAGTGATACTACAAATAACAGTAACTAACATTAATAAGGAAATTGGTAATGTGATTCAATATTAGGTTCTGCCACGCCTGTCCTCTTGTGATTCAAATATTAAGAAACAAAATTTCCACAAGTGTGGGCTCTATACATCTAACTATTTAAAAATATAAACTACCAACAGAGTACCTGCCTTTTGGTTGTTTCATCTCATAAGAAAAAAAATCAATTACCAATAAAAACTTGCTGATAAAAATTAAGAAATTTATCGAATATACTTAGCATATAGCAAACACGATCACTTTGGGNGGGGGGAGACTAATTATAATCACCCATTTGTACCAAATCAAGCAAGTTAATTAAATTAAAAGTTACAATTACAAATTAAAGTAAAAATGCATATTTCTTAACTATAGTTAATTAAGTAAGTAAAAGTTAACTTAAAAAATACTACATGTATATTGCATGCATTTATTGGTGGTGTAACCCTATAACAATTACTTCAGCTTCAGCTATGCAAATATAGAAGCAAATTCAAATATACATCAAGACTAAAAGCTACAAGAGATACCAGAATGTTCAACGGGTATAATTTAGAAATTAATGAAATTATCCTGCTTAACATCGTCATTCTTTAGGATTTTTTTTTCCTAAAAAATAAAATAAAAGAATGTAAGAAAATGTTTCACGTCGTAAATGTTCCTAAAAGGAAACAAAAAGATTCAAGGAAAGAAATAAATTTATTTCTGTATGCAGATTTTACTATGTTTCCTTAGTCAGCTAGCTGGCAATGAGTTGCAAATAATAAATTGCATGAAATTAAGCTTACGAAACTATGAATCCATGCCATTTTCACGTCAAGAAACAGAATCAAACCATTTTGAGACAACCATTAATTAACTAATATTGTCTATATATAAAGAATCTTGTCATAATATAACACCATATAACCATTCAAATTCCAAAGGAAAAAAATACAATACACCACCCTCAAAATTTTCTTCTCCAATTTCACAGTAATCTTTCTACATGGAAGAAGGACAAAACTGGAAGAAATTAGAAAATGAAGACGAACAATCCCTTGTAGAAGAAGTTCGTTTAACTGTACCAACAGATGATGATCTTTTAGTCCCAGTACGGACATTTCGAATGTGGTTTTTAGGGATAATTTCTTGTGCATTATTGTCTTTTATCAACATTTTCTTTAGTTACAGGCAAAATCCACTTATTATTTCAATGATTACTGCACAAGTTACGTCGTTACCATTAGGTAGACTAATGGCAAAAGTACTTCCGACGAGGAAGTTTCATTTGCCTGCATTTGGTTCGAGGGAATTTTCGCTTAATCCAGGTCCTTATAGTGTTTAACCAAAGAATTAGATTCTCAGTCAAAACCTATCTTTAGAAGTACTCGGGTTACTGATAATCAAGAAATTAAGTATTCTCTCAAAAATAAAAAAAGCAATCGGAATAAAAAATGGCAAAATAATCAAGTAGAAAGCACAAAAAAGTAATTATATTCCAATGTTCATCAGAACCTGTCCTTACAAGTGAAATTCCCTTCCCTTATATAGGAATTTACAAATATAATGTTTCTTCCCTTTTATAACAGAATCATTATGAGCATTAATGACATTAATGAAACGTTATAATTGGCGACCGCAACTGTTCATGAAGATTCTGTAACGGCTTCGATTCTTCTTCCACATTAATTTGAGGTTCATGAATCTTCCTTCTTTACTGTCTTAATCCATCTAGCATGTATCTCTTCACTGAATAATTTAGGCTCGGGCAACCGTACTTGTTCGTCTCGTAAGTGATTTGCTTGTACCTGTTGTAAATCGTGACTCTTTTTAATGCGACACTCCAGTTGTCATCTTCTTAGTAATCCACGTATCTTGTCCTGTCATCCTCATATTATTCCACGTGTAATATTTATTTTTTACCAATACAGATAGTCCCCCCACTTGCCGAATATTCTGCAATGGTATATTTGGGAAGTGGCACGTATTTATGGCGGGAATTCTTTTGCCGCCGTTTCCCATACATTATTGCATCTTCTTCAGAACCATTGCTTCGCATGTCACTTCCATTTAATGCATGTGCTACGTGGCCTTCATTGATTGGGTCTACGATTCTTTAGTGATTTTTAAGGCTTTCTTGCGTCTGCATCTTTCACTTTTAGTTTCACAAAACCTTCAATCTATAGCGTTCTTCTTCTTTAATCGTTCTTGTTCTTCAGCACACATTATTTTCTCGTATAACCATGTCTTCATCAAACCCCGATCCTCGCAGAGTAGTAATTATAGATGAACTTCCCCTTTCAACTGCTCCTGTTAGGAGTAGAAGAGGCGGTAGATTACGCAGTTTAGGATCTATATCCAATCGTGGTTCTACTTCTCAAACTAACGTTGCTATCCCTTCTTCTTCTAGAACTAGGGCTTCTTTAACTCATAGATCTTCTGCCAGAAATAGGGATTCAAGTGAACCTATTCGAGAACCAACTGTTGATGAAATTATCCCTGCAGAATTTTCTTTCTGTACTGATCGTGAATCAATTAAAAATCAAGTTACTTCTATGATCTCCCATGATTGTGCCGATGTTTACCCTTGCCAGATTACTGAGGGTTTGATTTCTCTTGTGCGAAGAGAATGCCATTGGAAATTTGACTTTCCAATTTTAGTTCCTGATCCAAACCAAAGGATTACTTCGTTTCAAGTTGGTTACTCTTTCGTTTACACATATCCTTTTATGTTAGGTTTTAGACCACCTATTGACCCAGCCATCATAGAATTTTGCCGTTTCTTTAACGTTTTCTTAGGATAGGTTGGTCCTATTATATGGAGAGCTGTTGTATGTTTAAGATACTGTCTAATTCGGCCTCTTTACCCTTCACCTTTCAACACTTGCTTCATCTTTATTCCCCTAAGTTATTTCGTTCAGGGGTGTTTACTCTCGTGGCTAGGAGTAAAAGGGTTTTGGTTAGCCCTGAAGATAATAAAGATCGTGGCTGGTATGCCCGTTTTGTTGCTGCTCCCACAAGTGATTTAGTGGGTGAAGAGAACATGCCTTTTCTAGAAAAATGGAACTTTGCACGTAAGTGTTTTTTTTAAATATCTTTCTTCTCTTTTATGAAGGAAGAAGAAACTTATGATCCCGAAGCTAGTTTTTTCGTTTTAGCAACCATGGAAGTTGTTGAAGAAATACCAGACTTCCGTGCTTGGGTAGAAAGATTGTTGTCGGTTGCTCCTATGGAAGGAAGGTCTTGGAAATACCTTTCTCATAGGTTTGGTTGGAAAGTTAAAACTCATGGTATACTCCCCTCTAACTTTCTACCTTTCTTTCATATTTATTTGGAGATTTTCTAACTTCTTCTTTTGCTAGGATTTCCCATACGAGGTGTTAGTATCGCGTCTATTACTTCATCAAGACTTTCTTTGTCCATGGCTCAAGAGATGATTTTGAATTCTTCGTCAAAGAGAAAAGCAGAGAGAGCTCACATTTCTGAGGGCGAAGAGGAACGAGAGGAGGGCTCTTTAGTGCGTAAGCCTCGGGCTAGGAAACGTGTTATTTCGGATGATGAAGCGACTCCTCCTCCAAGTTCTATTCCCGTGAATGAGCCCGAAAGTGCCACTTTGGTGAGCTCTGATGAAGAGATGATTGCTGCACCTCGTAACTCTACAGAGCAGTTGTTTTCCCATGGTTTTGATAACGAAGATTTTGGCCTAGTTTCTGATGAAGCACTCCTTACCTCCTCTCCAGTGTCTGTTCCTATTGTTTCTCAATTGCCCGCGCCTATTGTTGCTCCCACTGCTCCTCCCGTGGCTATTTTTACTTCCTCAACTATCCCTATTGCTACCACTTCTCATGTTGAAGTTGGTTCTTTCAGTAGTAGTAGGAAGATGAAAAAGGTTACCGTTGAAGTTCCCGAGGATGGTAATCTTTTGAAGAAGTCTGGCCAAGTTGATGTATGGCTAAAACCGCTGATTGGCACAGTTGAGAAGTCTAAATTGGAGAACCACGGCTCTTTGACATGAATGAATGACATTGTTCATTCATCTTTAAAGGTATAAGCCTTAGCTTTTTATTTTGAATGTGATTTCTTTATCTTTCTTTGATAATCACTTCTTCCCTTTCTTTTGTAGATCAACCCGATAGGCACAGAGTGTGAGCACCTAATTTTTGACCATGCTTAGATTTTTTTCCAACTCCCTCACGTCACTTAACACACACCTTACCACCAACACAATTATTCCCTCACAACTCACACTCCACTCTTCTTCTTTAACAACTCACACAAGCACTTCCCTCACATGATCCCTCCACAAACACACATGGACACTCACAAAAAAGGGAGCTTCATCTCCACCCTAAAGACCAACAAAACCCTCTATATAATTGCTGCAAAAATCAGCCATGAAGAAGAGGAGAAACCAGCAAAAAACGAGCTGAAAATCCAGCCCCAAAACTCCCTCAAAACCGCTCAAAACGAGCTGAAAACAGCCCAAAAAAGAGCTGAAAACCAGTCCACCCACAGCTACCGATAACCCCCCAAAATAGCCCCTTTTCTCCAGCTAAACACCCCCAAAAACGAGCTGGAAATCCACCCCCAAACCTACCTGAAAACAGCCTTGAAATGGCCATGAAAACCAACTGAAACTTCACTCAAACCCATACCTGAAACCGGCCGTGAAACCACCAAACTTCAGCCACTAAACAACTCCAAAAATAGCTTTAAACCACCTAAAACTGTTCCCGTCTTTATCGGTCAGGCAAGGCTTCTATGTCGAGGTTCCGGTTCGTAATTTTGGCGTTTCCATCCAACGATTGTTGAATTGTTATTTCGACTGAGTTGCAAATTTTCAGCTTTATTCATCAATATAAAGGTCCATTCGAATTCCTTTTTCTCAGTATTTGTTTACATTTTTAGTATACACTTGCTTTGATATATTAGTGTTTTTATCTGCTCGTGATGAATTTTATTTGCTCTATGAAATATACTTGATCTCTTTCGTATTGTTTGTGTTCAGATTGCGTATTATTTGGTTTATATATTGGTTTTAAAGATTAATTCGTTTGAGTACATGTAAGTTTGTTTTGGACGATTTCTATTAAATATGCTATGGACTTTGATTTAGTTTTCTTACTTATATGGTCATGTTACATTTCTTTTGTTTTAGCATGTTGAAGTGCTGATTTAAGTGAGTTTGTTAAATTGGATAGATGAAAAATTAAAGTTGTTTCTTTCTTGGCAAGGAATTAGAATAGGTCATGAGTGGTGTTATGTCAGAAGAATGTATAACTCTTAAGCATCACATTAATCCCAAACTTAGGAAAATAATATTTGAGTACGTTAGAGTGCTTTAAGCGTGCCCTAAATTAATCAAATCATCGTAGTTATGTATACGTTTGCGTGACATAATTACGATTTCTAAAATTAAAACCGAAGTACGTGTTCGTGCAACTTTGACCAAAATAATCTTAATATAATAAAATGCTATTAATTGTGTACACGTACGCGTGACATGATTTTGGCACAATAAAAAAAACGGATTCACACACGTGATTCGTTTCAAACATAATTCCATGTTTGAATAATTAAAAGCGGATTGATAAAATATGGAAACCAATAAATCATAATTTATCCAAAAATTAATTCAAGTCAAGTTGTAGTCAATAAAGAGACCGCGCTAGAACCACGGGACTCGGGGAATGCCTTACACCTTCTCCCCGGTCAATAGAATTCCTTACTTGGACTTTGTTTTCGCAGACCAATAATAATAGAGTCAAACCTTTCTTTGACTAGGGATTCATATAAAAGGTGACTTGGAACACCCCAAAACTCAATTCCAAGTGGCGACTCTATAAGGAAAATAATCCCTACTCAAGTTTGTCACTTTAATTGGAAAAACACTTTAACCCAAAAGTGTAGCCTAGAAAATTTGAAGTGGAGCAACTCGTTCTGAGATGGATCCTCCTGCATCATGAAGAAGCTAAAGGAAATTGGCTCCAAATTGATGCAGTCAAAAAGGTACTATGTTTGACCCTTCACGCACCTTTAATGCTCTTTGATTGGGATGACGAAGGCTTTCATTCTCGCTACCCAAACACCATTAACCCTTTTTGCCAACCCTTTAAGCCGGTTACCTTAATTTGATTACCTCTTTCGAACCTGAAGGAGTTATTGAAAAGAAAAAAAAAACAAGAAAGAAAAAAAAAGAAAAAAAAAAGGAAAAGGAAAGAGAAAGAAAACAAAACAAACAAAAAAACAAAAGAAAAAAAACAGTTCATGTTACTTGAACTACGTTCGATTTGATTCCGAAAGGATATGTAGGCAGCCTCTCTCTGGGGTTCAGTCACACCAAAACAAAAATCCACATTCCCCCAAAAATTGAAACTGGGGCAGATGTCATATTGGTTCGGCGACGGTTTCGCCTGAAAGGTTCCAAAGTTGTAATTCAATCCAAATCCTTTTTACCCAAATCCTTTTCAAGTCCTTCCGATCAATCAACGAGAATGTAAAGAATTGAAATGAAAGAAATAAAATGAGAGTCTTATTGGATCAGATGCCACCGAAATGAAAGAAATAAAATGAGAGTCTTATTGGTGAAAATCCTCATGAGCACCATAAGGCAATGGTGAGTAAAGAAACTAAAATGAGTTTTTTTAGTGAAAACCTGCAAAGGGCACTATAAGACGATGGTGAGAAGAGAAATGAGAGAGGTTAGCTGATGAAAACCCGCAAAGGGCGCCACTGATCAAAAAAGAGGATCCTCAGTCACTGACATTGACATAGTCCTGGGCAAGGTTTCTCGGTTTCAAGGCAAATGTTGTGATGAATTTCTGAGAGTCATACGGTTTACACAGATCAGGCATCCATTCCAAAAGGCATGTCATATTCATTGAGTTCCGCATGTACTTCAGATAAGTCCTTTCCTTTCCATGAAAGGGATACCTCTTGTCTATATTCATTGTCCATTCCATTGTTTGTTGTTCTTTGAATCTCTTTCGGTCTAACTCTATTCCAAAAAATTAAGGTAAAGAAGGGATGGCAAGACTAACTTATAGGGCTCTCGTTTGATACAAGCTATTATGCAAACAAGGCACCCAGACTCGCCAGGGGCATCAAGTCAACCCCGACTGGACTTTGTGGCTGATGCTTTGAAATCAAAAACTCTCGAAAGTAAGAAATCAAATTGAAAGTGCCTACAAGGGAAAAATAAAGTTGAAAAGGTCCCAAGTGGATAACCGTTTTGGCAAAGTTTGAAAAGCCAAAGGTTCCCCAATGCTCTGAAATTGAAAGTGTTGTAGGAAAGAAGTCGAAAGTGAAATGACACAAAAGCAAAACAAAGTTGAAAAGGTTAAGTCCCACGCAACCAACCTTCATGTAAAAATTTGAAAAGTCAAAGGCTCTATGGGGCCAGACATGCTAGTGGTATTCAGGAAACATCTAGTGGCAGGTTGAAATCATCATCAAAAGAAAATGGGCACAAAGCCAAGCTTCCAAAGACATCAAGGCCATAAACTGACCACTATTTTCAAAACTCACAATTTTTCTTTGTTTGCAGCATGAACAAAGCAGTACAGAATGGCGATTTCTAAAGGACGAATGTCACCAAAGGTAAGTTTTCTCAAAATCTCCACTTTCCTTTATTTTTAGCATGCATCACTACTGTTCATACCTCTCATTCTCGTAGCTTAACCCAGGTAGAACCTTTTCGCCTAGGGGATTCAGCTCATAGTTCCGGGTAGAAGCACTCTTCGCCCAGGCTTATTTTTCGTAGCTTAACCCAGGTAGAACCTTTTCGCCTAGGGGGAACCAGCTCATAGTTTCGGGTAGAAGTACTCTTCGCCTAGGCTGTTTTTCGTAGCTTAACCCATGTAGAACCTTTTCGCCTAGGGGAATCCAGCACATAGTTTCCGGGTAGAAGTACTCTTTGCCTAGGCTTGTTTTCCGTAGCTTAACCCATGTAGAACCTTTTCGCCTAGGGGGATCCAGATCATAGTTCCGGGTAGAAGTACTCTTCGCCCAAGCTGTTTTTCATAGCTTAACCCA
>AWOL01S0079036.1:33057-48828 GCA_000715115.1 Nicotiana otophora | reverse complement strand
CTAATAAGGTTTTAACGAGGCACATTATCTATGGACATCCAATGGGGAGTGTTATAAGAAAAATCAAATTATGGTGGATGTCTACTCTTCCTCCATGATCTTCTCAAATGCTTAATGACATATTCAATGATATATTATTATACTTAATGACATATTCAATGATATATTTTTATACTTAATGACATATTCAATGACATATTTTTCTTCACTTTTCATGCCTATATAAAAGCCTTGTAATAGATAGAAAAATATACACAATTGAAGAAGAAATACTCTTCCTTCTCTCTATCTCCATTTCTGGTTCATGTTTTACTAAATTGCTTTTATTTCATAACTTATTCTTGTTAATATTTTACTAAATTGCTTTTATTTCGTAACATTACTTATTTTATTATAGTATCCAGCCATATTCTAGTCTCCAGCTAACATGGGAAATTTATCAAGACCAGCTTTCCACATATTTGCAGTTTTCCACATTATCGCATTGGCATTTACACAGAATATAAGTGGCTCATACTTGTCTACTCTGATATGGTAAAAACATCACTCAACTAAGAGTTACAAATCCAATAACAGAGTCAACAAAAGAGATCATAGCTGGAACTAAAAATGAACTCCTCTAGAATATTTCTCAGGCCATTCAAAGTTTCTGATGCTGATGACCTTTTGGTGACGCCAATTAACTGAAGATTTTCCAATCTATTACATAATAAAGTAGGTGACTTGAGGATCAGTGGATAAAAGACTAAACATAACAATATCTTTTGGTTTACCTTTAAGAAGATAATACTTCCTCAAAACACCTTCCTTTGTAAAACCAGCCTTTTCCAACACCCTCTGTGATCCTGGGTTGTCAACATCCACCACAGCTTCAAGTCTCTCTAAGTGTGGCCACTCCACGAAGATGGAGGCCGCCGCCATCTTCACCGCCTTGGTGGCAATCCCTTTGCCCCAATATTTTGATGCTAACACATATCCAAGTTCACCCCTGCACCTATCAGTTCCATGAAATGGTGATACAGAAATAGAACCAACTGGTTTTCCATTTAAGCAAATTGCCTGAAACCATGGATGTGGTATTGCAACATCAGCGACATAATTCATGGCATCTTCTTTAGATGTGAAAGTGTCCCAAGAACAGAACTTACTAACGTTATCATCCGCAAACCATTCCATAAAATCATCAACATCGGTGAGGTCCAATGGACGAAGAGTAATATCTGACTTACCATCTGTAGCAGCATCTTCTTCTTTGTGATTCAAGTTCAATTTCTCCTCTATTTTCGCTGGCAACTCTTCACTAAGATGAGTAAGATCACAGGATGAATCACACTCCATATCCTAAAAATGAAATTTTTTCTGAAGCAAAAAAGAGCCCAAGTTTCTTGTTTTCAAATGTTATAGAATGTATAGTTTTAGATCATTGAAACATCATGGTCTTTTATAACATTCCTCTTGGACTTAAATTGAACGTGTAAATAGAGTCAACTAAGGATCCTCCTGGAAATTACTTTGGTCTTGAAACTGTGTAAAATGGAGTCAACTGGGTATTTACTCTTTTTATGACTTTATGACGAAAATATGGAGCTATCATGGGTCATTTGCGGACAAAAGGAAAAGAGCAAAACTTTCTGCAGCCGCCTCACTTGACTACTTTCCAACTTTTCTTGGAAAATTCATCATAAGTGTACTAAATTAAGAGCATGTTTGGACATGAGAAGTTTTTTCCTTTTTTTCAAAATTCTTTTACTTATTTTTGTTTTCAAAATCAAGCTTTTGTTCATAAAATTTCTTATTTTCACTTGAATATACAATTTGGAAATTTTTCAAAAATTTGAAAAACTCCAAAAAGTTATTTTTCAAAATTTTCACTAAAATCACTCACAAAACTTTAAAAACAACTCAAAATTATATTCATGTCCAAACACAACTCTATATTTCAAATACCTTTTTCACTTGAAAATTGTTTTCCCCCTATTTTGGAATTTTATAATTTTTATGTCCAAAAGCCCACTAATTGTGATGTTATTTTTAGTTCAATATCAATTACATATCAAGGGATGGCAATGGGACGGTACGGGTTTGGAAATTTGCGGTTGCGGAGAGGGACGGGTTCAATTTTTAACTAAAAAAAATCATGCGGTTGCGGGTTGGAAATTTTATTTTTTGAACTAACAGACATAAAGGAAATATTATGTTCTTGAGTAGTATTAAACAGGAAACATCAATCAAAAACCAAGACTGTTTTGCTAGCATAAGTTGGAACCAACGACAAATTTTTGGCATATATTTTAAATTTGCAGATGAAAGTCATTCTAGAACTATTGTAAGTTACAAAAATAATTGTATACGGTAATGCCATTGAAAATACGAATACAGTAGTGAACTAATGACAGAACAATTACATATGAGACAACAATCAGGATTTTCTTCGACTAATTTTTATTGGCAAAAAAATTACAAAAAAGAGAATTTTTATTAAAAACATTTGTGGGGCGGGCGGGTGAATGCGGGTAGTTTTTCAGAGCCTTTTTTTCTTTTTTTTTCTTTTCTTTCTTTCAAGTGGTATGAGAAGTAACATATTAACATGTTCAAATTTCCACATAGTATAAAGCATCAAAAGTGAACGCTCTCTCTACATGATTTGTTGAACTGAAAACTGTGAACACTAAAGACAAAAGCTAAGTCATTAGGAAAAGCAACAAATCCCTATGAGCTTTAGTGCAAGAAAAGCATTTAAAGTAAAATATAGTGCTTCTCGCGTCATCATGTTCTCTAGCTTAGTTCCAAAGTTTAAAAGGAAAAACGCCATTTCTGAAATATAGTCATATATATAATCACATCATAACATATTGTATTAGAAGTATGAACACTCTTAAATAAAGTTAGTTTACTAAAATATTTTTTAAAAACTGAATAATCAAATTACCCTCTAACCTACAAGTAAAATTAGTTTTCGGTAAATGTCTAGAAAATTAATATGGCTTACGATGTATGAAGGTGTTCTTTGAGGATGTATCTATCAATATTTTGAAATCCACAACTATAGATTATGAGTAATTAATGTGGAAATTAATAGTTTCATTTTTCAATGCAAGATATTACTCCTAAAGGGGATAGAATGGGTAGAGGTTACGTTTGGGAAGAAAGGAAGAGGAAAAGTCAAAGGTTGTTTGGATCAATTTTCATGGTTTTGTAGTCTTCGTTCGTGAGAGATCACTATTCATTCCTATTAGTATTGCAATGACATCTTGAGATTCTTCTTTTGCTGGTTTAGATTTTGTTGCACTTGATTGTTTGATGTGCTCCATAGTGTCAAATAAACAATATGGAATTTGAAAAATTAGTCATTCCATCGGCAAAATTCGTGGTGAGTACGAGTTCTTTTTTTCCATGAAATTTAGGAGTTTCATCTCACTATATTTTAGAGGGCTTATCAAATCATATCTTTGCCGTGTTAGTTGTTTCAACTTAACTATCTTCGTTCGTGTAATTCCCTAAAATCATTCTCATCTTCAATTAATCTAAACTTTTGAGGTGATGGATTTGAACTTTAAATCTTCTTGCAGGTTAACAAGTCTTCTCAAGGGATACTTTCAAATTCGAAGCTCTTAAGCCTTTCTTTCTCAATATCGTTTTTTATTTTTTTTTATTTTCTTATATAAAGTTACCTAGCTATATCTATGGGTGTGTTGTATTAGCAAAAACGATTAGAGGAGGGATAAACCTTACCTCAAGTTACAACACAGAATGGTGATACCATCACCTCACAAAAACCAGAAGGAATTACAAAATTACAGTTCTGGAAAAGGATTATATACATTAACTAAAATAGAAGTTTGCTTTGTCATATTTTGTCCTAATACTAGGCATTTGAATTTTGTCAAGCTGAAATGCTCTTTTCGCATTTCTGGGTAGTTGATGATAAGAGTTGATAATCAATTCGTGCCCCGTCAGAGACGCCAACTTGGCTAAACAGTCTGCTACCTGATTGCCCTCCCTGTAGCAATGAGTAACATGCATTCCAGTTTGCTCTTTGATGCCCAGAATATTGTCTATGACTTGTTTGAGCTTCAGATTGGTGTAATGTCTATCTTGCAGCATGTTGGCTATCACCATGGAGTCAAGTTTCAAAGTCAAATTAGTATAGCCTCGTTGGTTACACCATTTCACTCCAAACTCCGCTGCCATAGCTTCTGTCATATTATTGCTCTTGCATTTGATAGAGATAGAAAATGCCATGATAAAATCTCCATTATTATCCCTGACTATGCCACAAATTCCAGCGATGTCGTTATCCTTTAAGAAACTACCATTGGTGTTAACTTGAACGCATTCTTCTTGTAGTTTATTCCAAACAACTTGCCTCCAACTTTGTAAAGGTTTTAACCTTTCAACAGTATCACAAATGATAGGCCACTGGTTGAGAGATTCCAAGCTGGGGAAGGATTTTGAAATTATAGCCTTGATATTCCAGATGCATTGGTATACCATCCTATTGTATCGAATTCTTTTTTGATCTCCATATCTACAAGCACACCTTTGTTTCCATAAATCACAGCAAATCATAAGAGGAGTGATTTGCAGCATCGTTTTATGGACCATATTGGAAGACTTCCTATCCCACAATTTCTTAAAGACTGCAATTATTGGTTGGATACAATATTGGATTCCAAGAGGATTGCCCATGACAGCCCATATATATTGTGCTGCCTCACCTTCGATAAATACATGTTGCACAGTCTCATTATGTGCAACTCTGCAACACAAACAGCTAAGCATAATGTTAGTGCCAAACCAGTTTATCATATCGTTAAAAGGAAGTCTTTTATTAATGAATCTCCAATTTAAAAAGGAAATTTTAAAAGGAACTCTATTATGCCAAATATTAGAAAAGAAAGGATTTTTTTCTATGATTTCTAACATAATGCCAAGCAGATTTGTTAGAGAAAAGACCATCATTCGAAGCATTCCAGATAGGGAAATCAGGTTTGCTTTGATTTCCAATGGATATATCAGTAATGAATTGAGTTGTTTGATTGGAAATTACACTATTAAGCTTCACTTGATTCCACCATCTCTTGATGCTTAGAGTGTCAGATATATCTTTCATGCTCCTTATACCTATACCACCTTCATCCTTAGGTAAACAAAGCTTACTCCAGGATACCCAGTGATACTTATTTTTTCCTTCAGAGGAACCCCAAAGGAAGTTAGCAAAATATTTTTCCATCAGATAAAATGTTCCTTTAGAAGGGTTCATAGCTGAAAGAATGTAAGTGGGCATAGATTATAGAACATTTTTAATTAAAACCATTTTACCACCATAAGAAAAAATTTTGCTTTGCTATCCGTTCGGCTTCTTCACAACTTTAGCCAACATACCATCAAAATGGCTGATCTTTTTCCTGCCGGTGAAATTAGACATCCTAGATAATTGAAGGGAAAGTTCTTGTCCATATAACCAGAAGCTTGTCTCATTCTATTAATTCTACCAGGAGATGTATTAGGGGCAGTAATAAAGAAGCTCTTGTCTTTGTTAACGTTCTATCCAGAAGCTTTTTCATATCTCCTCACCTACTTTTGGATGAGTTTGATGGACTTGTTATTGCCTCCACTGAATATCACAATATCATCGACATAATCTAAGTGATTTATAATGGGGCCATTCATGTCCATGGTGAAGGGAGTAAAGTTCTCATTATGATTCAATTTATTAAGAAGTCTAGTTAAGACCTCAGATCCAATGATAAATAGAGAAGGTGATAAAGGATCCCCTGGTTTGACCCCTTGAGCAGAAGTAAAGAAGCCTTTTCTTGTTCCATTAATAATTTTAGAATACCAAACATCTGATATAAGTCGCCAAATGATATCTAGCCACCCTTCGGAGCAACCAAATTTTCTCATAACAGCAATGAAAATGTTCTATGATATTCTGTCGTAAGCCTTAACCATGTCCAATTTGAAGATCATATTCCCCCTTCTGTTCTTATGATTGATGCCTTGAACAATTTCTTGAGCAAGAAGGATATTTTCAGTAATTAACCTTCCTTTGACAAAACCACTCTAATTTTCAGAGATAAGCTTTCCCAAAAGCGGATTAAGCCTTTTGAACAGAATTTTAGAAATAATTTTGAAGGAGAAGTTGCTTTGACAAAACCACTCTAATTATAGGTCTAAATTTAGAGAAACTAGAGGGGGAATCAACTTTGGGAATGAGAACAAGGCAAGTATGCGAAAATAATTTTTTGAGATTCTTCCCGTTGAAAACACCTTGGACAAAGTTCTTGATGCCTTCCTTAATAATATCCCAGCACTTATGGAAGAAAGTTT
Source organism: Nicotiana otophora (assembly GCA_000715115.1). NCBI lineage: Eukaryota > Viridiplantae > Streptophyta > Magnoliopsida > Solanales > Solanaceae > Nicotiana > Nicotiana otophora. Next base: position 42,495 of record AWOL01S0079036.1, on the reverse strand, counting down.
CGGTGTAACCATCGGATCCTGCAGCACTAGCGGCACTCATGCAGCTATCAAATTTAAGGTTATTTTAACAGGTTCTTAGAATCTAGCTAGGTTCCTCAATGAATTATCTTCTAAGTGAAATGGAGCATTAATTTGCTGTGTTGAAGAAGATGTTCATAGCATATTTTCTATTCTGTCTTGTTAGAACTCAAGTCCCATTAGTTTTCAACGCAAAGAATCTTTGTATATCACTACTAATATTGTTTAACATTAACGTGATCATTCAAGCATATAATATTTCAGTTTTCTCTTTCAAATATATACTGGATTGTTGTTCAATCATTTATTTCTCTCTATTCGTGGGGAAGGTAATTGTTATTTCTCAAATATCTAATTCCGTAGAGTAATTAGTACTTTCTATCACAAAAAAAAATTAGCAAACATGAAATGGTTAATTTCATAAGCAATTTTCCATCAAAATACTTGAGAAGATAAACAATCTTCCTATCAATAATTTATTGGATAAAAGATTTTAAAAATGATTCAGTTTTTAACATAGTTAATCACAAAAGTGCATGATTTTCAAAATTAAAAGTTTAATTAAAAGGTGCAGCGTACCCTTTTCTTTAAGATCAATTTGCACTCCTCTTTCACTAAAATGACAAATTAGTAAACAAACATAATTTTTTTCCAAGAATGCCAACAAATTTTTTTTCCAAAATTTGATAAATAAAGTATGACTTCATAGTTTCAATTTGATTTTTGTGTACGAGTGAAACCGAGCCCATGAAACGCTTCGGTTTTCGATGAAGTAAACAGAGGAAGAGACGTGACTGTAAGGGACCGGAATCGAGGCAAGGAGCCCCCGGGCCGGGGTCCGTGCAAAACGTCTGCCCTTGGGAGTATCGAGGCCACGACCCCCAGGATCGATCCGAATCCTAAATATCTCGAAGGGCATTACCAGATAATCAAGCATGACCAACAAAAGGCCGTGATATCCGTGACCAGCCGGATGTCACGGCGTGAACCTCGGCACGTATCAGCAGAAAATCGATGATTAGTTAAACAGAAATTTTTTACCTTTTGTGGAATTACACTTAGGGTAAGACTCTCCTACTATATAAAGCAGGGTCTGATTATTCATTAGGGACACGGTAACACGCATATCAAGGCAATATATTCTTAAATTCTCTGTTATTCAAGTTCTTACTTTTGTTCATCAACTGATCAATAACGCCGAGCCCGGGATCGAAGGCAGGCATTTCATTAAGATGTTACTAAGTCCGGGATCACTCCTCTTGATTGATTTGACAATTTATTACGCCCCTTATCTGTTTAATCTAACACAGTTTATCATTTGTATTGAATTAACCCACATATATTTAAAATCACTTACAAATTTAATTGTTATCCATTTTTTAGGAAAAACAGTTTGGCGCTCACTATGTGGCTAAGGATAATAGTGGCAATTTGATACAAATTTCCATAACACAATTTATTTTACACTTGTTATTTGAGCTTTTAATTTCAGGTCAAATTAAAAATGTCGAACTCCCAATCTATCCATTTGAGTGTGGATGCTTAGTCCGGCCACCATGGCGAAAACAACAATGTGGTACCCAGCAACGAGGTGCCCCCTACTGACCCCCACAAAGTCTCAGTCGCTACTCCTATCGATGCTAACTCACACGTGGCTATTGAAGCAAACTTGCCTACTGACCCCGAAAACAGCATTCGCGTGGGATCCCGATCGATATCCCGGACTACACACGATGGCGAAAGTGATGTGATCAACTTCCACGTGAGATATTACAAACTCAACATACAGCGATAGCCCAGTTACAGAACCAAAGCCGAGCCCCCAGCAGAGCTGAGCCCGAATCGTCTCGGGAAAACACCCACAGAAATGAACCGACCATAAAAAGGCCAGGTGAAGCAAAACTCGGGACCAACCTCGAAAACAGGAGAAAAGAAAATTGAAGCCAACGACACAAAAGTGGAGACCTATAACTCCAGGGTCGACCAAATCCCAGGAGCACCACCGATATTGAAGGGCCTGGATTCCAAAAAATTTATCCAAAAGCATTTCCCTTTGAGCGCAGCTCTAAAGCCAATCCTAAAGAAGTTCGGTATGCCCGAAATTCTGAAGTATAATGGGACAACCAACCCCAACGAACATGTGACCTTTTATACGTGCGCCATCAAGGGAAATGACTTGGAAGATGATGAAATAAAATCCGTTCTGCTGAAAACGTTCGGAGAGACCTTGTCGAAAGGAGCTATGATATGGTATCACAACTTACCCTCTAATTCTATTGACTCGTTTTCTATACTTGCAGATGCCTTTATAAAAGCACACGTCGGGGCCATCAAGGTCGAGACCAGTAAATCAGACATTTTCAAGGTAAAGCAAAGAGATAATGAGATGCTTAGGGAATTAGTATCGAGGTTTCAAATGGAGCAGATGGATCTGCCTCCGGTTGCAGATGATTGGGCCGTTCAGGCCTTCACCCAAGGACTCAATCCTCGAAGCTCATTGGCTTTACAGCAGTTGAAGCAAAATTTGATAGAATACATGGGGGTAACTTGGGCCGATGTCTATAACCGCTAACAATCCAAAATGAGGGTCGAAGATAATCAGCCCAGGGCCCATTCCGGGTCCGTTTATCCCATCAGGACTAGTGACAGATTCAAAAGGGCTATCGATCATGAACCGAGATCGAACAGAGACTGTTATCAACCATACAATGGAGATCAAAGGGGTAATAAGTCCAGATGCAACACTGAGAGAATTGAAAGAAGAAGCGACAGAGGTCATAATAACCGGGTACTCATGAGCAAAAACAGTTTTGACAGACCCATCATGTCTAAGGAAGCACCAAGGTTATCAGAGTACAACTTCAACGTCGATGCTTCCTGCATCGTAGTAGACATCGGACACATCAAAGATACTAAGTGGCCTCGAACATTACAATACGATCCAGTCCAAAGGGACCCCAACATAATGTGTAAATATCATGGCACTCACGGCCACAGAACCGAAGATTGCCGACAACTAAGAGAAGAAGTAGCCCCGTTATTCAATAACGGATACCTCCGAGAATATTTGAGTGATCGAGCCAAAACTCACTTCAAGAACAGAGACTCCAACAGGAAGATCGAGTAAGAGGAGCCTCAACACGTCATCAACATGATCATTGGTAGGGTTGACGTCCTCTAGGGGTTGATATTAAAGCGCACTAAAGTGTCCATTACAAAAGAAAAATAGACTCAAGATTATGTACCAGAGGGAAACGTATCTTTCAACGATGAGGATGCTGAAGCCATCATGCAACCACACAATGATGCACTGGTAATATCTGTACTCATAAATAAATCTCGAGTTAAGCGTGTGTAAATTGATCCAGGTAGCTCGGACAATATCATCAGATCGAGGGTCGTGGAACAGCTGGGTCTACAAGACCAAATTGTACCTACAGTCCGAGTTTTAAACGGGTTTAATATGGCATGTATGACCACTAAAGGGGAGATAACCTTGCCGGTAAAAGCTACCGAAACTATTTAGGAAACAGAGTTCTATGTGATCGAAGGAGATTTGAGATACAATGTTCTGTTCAGGAGGCCTTGGATTCACAACATGAGGGCAGTACCCTCGACACTACATCAGGCATTGAAATTCCCCACACTGGGAGGAATCAAAATAGTTTACGGAGAGCAACCGGTTGCGAAAGTTATTTTTTGCGGTCGATGAGGTGGTCCCAATATCCACACTCTCGACATCGAAGAACCCGAGTTCGGTCACCAAGGAAGAAACCAAATAGCAATCACCGACACCGTCCCTAACTAAACCAGAAAAGCAGGGGACAGGTGATGAGGACGATTACGGAGTCCCAAGGTCTTTCATAGCCCTTGACGATTCTGATACCACCAAGTCGACGGTTGATGAGCTGGAGCAAGTTATATTGATCAAGCACCTGCCCGATCGGAAGGTATACCTGGGCACGGGGCTTACTCCAGAGCTCAAGAAAAAACTCATTGAATTTCTTATAGGTAACATGTATTGTTTCGCTTTGTCCCATTTTGACATGACAGAGATCCCATCGAAAATAACTACTCACAAGTTGAGCTTAGATCCGCAGTTGCACTCGGTTAAACAGAAGAGGAGGCCTCAGTGCGAAGTCAAGCACGCATGCGTTAAAGACGAGGTATCCAAACTCCTTAAAATAGTTTTCATTCGGGAAGTTAAGTACCCGGACTGGTTAGGAAATGCAGTGGTAGTACCTAAAAAGGAAAATAAATTAAGAATGTGTGTAGACTACAAAGACTTAAATAAGGCATGCCCTGAGGACTCTTTTCCTTTGCCTAACATCGATCGCATGATCGATGTGATGGCCGGTCACGAGATACTCATCTTTCTGGACGCCTATTCTGGGTACAACCAGTTTCGGATGGATCCGGGCGACCAGGAAAAGACTTCCTTCATCATTAAATACGACACCTATTGTTATAACGTAATGCTATTCTAAAAAATGATGGTGCCACTTACCAACGCCTAGTAAATCGGATGTTCAAAGAGAAAATAACAAAATCAATGGAGGTTTAAATTGACAACATGTTAGTTAAATCCTTGCGAGCAGAGGACCATTTGAAACATTTGCAGGAAACCTTCAACATACTAAAGAAATACAATATGAAGTTGAACCCGGAGAAATGCGCATTCAGAGTCGGGTCCGGGAAGTTCCTCGAATGCATGGTGTCCAACCGGGGAATCGAGATAAATCCGGACAAGATCAAGGCCATAGAAGACATCACCATGGTGGACAATGTCAAGGCCGTTCAAAGACTAACCGGGCGCATAACTGCCTTGGGTCGATTTATTTCAAGGTCCTCCGACAAGAGCTATTGGTTCTTCTCGTTATTGAATAAGAAGAATAACTTCTTGTGGACTCCAGAGTACCAGCAAGCTTTCGAGGAACTCAAACGATACATTTCGAGTCCGCCTTTACTTCATACTATGAAGGCAGACGAATAGTTATACATGTACTTAGCGGTATCCGAGATAGCGGTGTGTGGAGTATTAGTCCGGGAAGAATAAGGCACACAATTCCCTATATATTATATTAGCAGGACTCTAGGCGAGGCCGAAATGAGGTATCCTTACCTAGAGAAATTGGAGCTCGCTTTGCTAAGCGCCTTAAGGAAGTTAAGGCCATATTTTCAATGACATCCCATATGTGTCGTGACTACTTATCCATTGAGGAATATAATGTACAAACCCGAGCTCTCGGGACTATTGGCCAAATAGGTTGTGGAAATTAGTGGGTACGATATTGAATATCGACCCCGAACCGTAATCAAATCTCAAATTTTGGCAGACTTCGTGGATGATTTCACGCCGACCTTAATACCCGAAGTCGAAAAGGAATTGTTGTTAAGCTCGAGGAGCTCCTCGGGGATCTGGACCCTCTTTACGGATGGTGCTTCGAACGCAAAGGGGTCCAGACTCGGCATCGTGTTGAAGCCGCCCACGGGTAACGTAATTAGGCAATCTATTAGAACTATGAAATTGACTAACAATGAGGCCGAGTATGAGGCCATGATTGCAGGTCTCGAACTGAGTATAAGTGTGGGGGCCGAGGTGATCGAAGCCAAATGTAATTCCCTTCTTGTGGTGAATCAAGTCAATGGGACGTTCGAAGTGAAAGAGGAATGAATGCAAAGATACCTGGATAAGCTATAGGTATCACTACATCGATTCAAGGAGTGGACCCTGCAACATATACCCCGAGATCAAAACAACAAAGTCGATGCTCTAGCTAACTTGAGGTCGTCGATTGATGACGATGCATTCAGCTCGGGAATGGTCATACAACTCATGAAATCGGTAGTGTAAGAAGGCCACACTGAGATAAACTCGACAATCTTAACCTGGGACTGGAAAAACAAGTATATAGATTACCTGAAGACCGGGAAGTTGTCCTTAGATCCTAAATAATCGAAAGCTCTACGCACGAAGGCGGCCAGGTTCAGCCTGTCCAAGGATAACACCCTGTTCAGAAGAACGTTCGACGGCCCACTTGCCATATTTTTGGGACCGGGAGACACCGAATACGTTTTGAGGAAAGTTCATGAAGGCACCTGCGGGAACCATTCGGGGGCCGAATCGTTGGTTCTAAGATAATTAGAGTCGGCTATTACTGGATCGACATGGAAAATGATGCGAAGGAGTTCGTACAGAAATGTTACAGCTGTCAGAGGCACGCACCGATGATCCATCAGCCCGGGGAGCTACTCCATTCGGTCTTGTCATCTTGGACAATCATGAAATGTGGAAGGGACATCATAGGTCCCCTTCCATGGGCACCCGGTAAGGCTCAATATATATTATTTATGACTGGCTATTTTTCTAAATGGGCTGAAGCTCAGGCATTTGAGAAAGTCAGAGAAAAAGAGGTCATTGATTTTATTTGGGACCACATAATATGTCGGTTCAGAATACATGCCGAGATCGTATGTGACAACGGGAAGCAGTTCATAGGCAGTAAGGTAAGCATATTTTTCGAGGACCATAAGATCAAAAGGATCTTGTCAATACCCAATCTTCCTAGTGGGAACGGGCACATGGAGTCTATAAACAAGACCATACTCCAAAACCTTAAGAAGAGATTTCCCGACGCCAAAAGAAAATGGAAGGAAATTTTCTGTGGGCATACTGTTTGACCTCAAAGTCTAGTATCGGGTCTACCCCATTTTCGTTGGTCTACGGTGCCGAAGCGCTCATACTGGTCTAGATAGGAGAACTAAGCTTCAAGCATCGATATACGAACGAAGAGTCAAACAGTGAGGCCATGAGCACGAGCCTGGAACTATTTGATGAAAGGCGCGAGGCTGCCCTCATCCGATTGGCCGCCCAAAAATAATGGATCGAAAGGTATTATAACCGGAAAGCCAACCTCCGACACTTCAATATCAGGGACTTGGTGTTAAGAAAGGTGACACTAAATACCAGGAACCCAAACAAAGGGATGTTGGGACCGAATTGGGAAGGCCTATATCGAATTATCGAGATTACCGGTAAAGGTTCGTATAAACTCGAAGCAGGGAACGGTGATCAGCTACCAAACAACTAGAACGTAACTCACTAAAAATGATACTAATGCTAAGGTACGACCCCATTCATTCTTTTTTATACATATATTGCGAATTGGACTAACACTTGTAGGCAATAACCAAAGGATGATGTAGTTGTTAGGCCTGAAAGCACGCGTTGCACTCTTTTTCCCTTGAACCGATTTTGTCCCAAATGGATTTTCTGGAAAGGTTTTCAATGGGGCAACAGTGGATCGTGCTAACTTAGAATCCAAGACCGGTTATGAACCATAGCAGTATCCAAGCCCTCTCGATGATCGACCTCGAATAGTAGGGGCCATCACCCCCGGGTAATGATTTTTAGCAAGGAAGGAAACTTTGTACTTGAACAGTCTAGGCTCGGTGGATAAGATTTATTGTAAGGTCCAAACAGTCAAATGAACCATGCATGCATAGAACACCTAATCCATAACACGAAGTTTGTACATACTTATAATCTTGTATATTACTCACAAGAATGAAAGAAAGTTTCTACCTTGCAGATACATATTTTGTCCCTTAAGACTATTACATTCTGTTCCTTAAGGATATCGAGCCCAAGGGGCGCCTCTATCCGGATCCAATAGATCACGCCCACTCGGGGACTGTCGTCCAAGACAAACCCAGACGGCTCGAGCTATCAAAGCCTAGAGGCACAAAGGCCTATTAGGTAGTGCCTAAACTTAAAAGGCTACGGCCACCCCCACTCGGGGACTGTCGTCCAAGGAAAGCTCGGATGGCTCGGGCTATCGAAGCTCGGAGGTACAAAGCCTATTAGGCAGTTCCTGACTTTAAATGGCTACGACCATCCTAAAAATGGCTCGGAGACGTCCGAAGCCGATAATCAAAACATAAGGCCTTCAAAATTCCAAACCGATTCAAAGGTTACCTTCGACAACATTATAGTCTAAAAACATCTAAACAAACACTTTAGGGAAAGCTTCCGGTCATATCAAGCCCCCCACAAGTTTCAAACGAAACTTACATCGAAAACAAGTCTTGTCCGTACCTCCGAACAATAACTTATAACTACGTTTTATCCCGTGCTAAGGCATTTGAAATCTTTGCAATTGTAAAAAGAATCCTGAAAGTAATAGACTTGAAAATTACCAAGAGGAAAAATAACCTTGTATATATACATTCCAAAATATCTTTACAAAGGCCAATGAAAACGGCCTGAACAAAATAAAAATACAAAATGCAAAACACAGGCAAATATTCCTAAGGCACCTATGCCTGATCTCCAACAGAACCCGCCTCATCACCAGAGACGTCAGGGTTTTCTCCATCTTCGGGTTCACCAGTGCCCTCAGAGCCTTCTTCACCCTCGGGCTCGGCCAGCTTCTTGGCATCTACCTCTTTGCCTCTTCGATCTCGGCTGACAGGTCAAAACCTTGGGCATGAATCTCCTCGAGGGTCTCCCTTCGAGACATCCGCTTCACGTACTCAACGGTATCTTTCAGGCGGGCCTCGACCGCCTCAAAATCAGCCTTATACTGGGCCACCATATCTTCAACATCAGCCCTAGATATTTTTGACTCAGACCTTGTTATTTCGAGCTCCTTTCCAAGGGCATCCCGTTCAGCAATGGCCGTGCCCAGTTGAGCTTGGAGGTCCTCGATTCGCCGAGCGCATGTATCAGCCTTCTCTTTCGCCACTCGGAGTTGGACCTCTATTGATGCAGTTGCTCCCGGGCGGTCTCCTTCTCTGAAGCCAGTTGGTCCATTTTTCCCTTCCAAACATCGACCAAGGCCTGGACCTCATTCATTTCAGCTCGGAGCTGGTCGATCCGATCAATCTTCTACTGGACCTGTGAGGTTTGGTCGTTAGTCTCCATGGCTAAGTCATCATTGCTAACTTTGAAAATCATTACATGTTCTACCAAGTCAGCATGCTCCTTCTAAGCCGCATCCAACTGGGCCCAAAGACTCTTGATGACACCTTCGTGTTGCTCGCTGAGAAACTCATACATGTCGCTCTTCTCGGTAAGCTCCACGGCCTCAACCTTGAGTTAGTTAACCTCAACCCGGTACCGGAGAATACTTTCATGATGGAGTACCGAAGCCGACAAAAAGATAAAAGAGAGAAGACATGAGAAATAACAAAAACTAAGTTAGAGGATGGAAGAACGTAACGATGCCTTACCCGATTCAACGCTTGTTATGCTTCGTTGAACAAGTACGACACATCCACCTCACTCATTTTTGCCTGGTCTTCTTCGGTTACAAGGCACCGGAGGTAACTCGTTACTCCAACGGGGGCAAAAAGAACCCAGGCATCCTCTGGGATAATGATGATTATTGACCTCTTATGGCCGGGATCCATGCTAGG
>AWOL01S0079036.1:0-20639 GCA_000715115.1 Nicotiana otophora | reverse complement strand
GTATAAAGGAAATAGAAATATGGAAAACGTGGATATAACTCCCGAAATGACCGGTCGGGTCGTTACATCCTCCCCTTCTTAAACAACCGTTCGTCCTCAAACGGGTCTAGAAACATACCTGGAGTCTCGAATAGGCATGGATATCTGCTCCGCATCTCCCTCTCGGTCTCCCAGGTGGCCTCCTCCACAGGCTGACCTCTCCACTACACCTTCACCGAAGCTATATCCTTTGACCTCAACTTCCGAATTTGCCGATCCCAAATGTCCACCGGCTCCATATCATAAGTCATATCACCCTCCAACAGAACCGTGCTGAAGTCCAAAACATGGGATGGATGTCCAATATACTTATGGAACATGGAAACATAAAAGACTGGGTGCACACTCGACAAGCTGGGTAGAAAGGCAAGCTTATAAGCCACCTCCCCAATCCTCTGAAGCACCTCAAAAGGCCCAATGAACCGGGGGCTCAACTTGCCCCTCTTTCCAAACCTCATAACACCCTTCATGGGTGATACCTTCTGCAAAACCTTCTCCCCAACCATGAAAGATACATCACGGACCTTCCTGTCCTCATAGCTCTTCTGCCTAGACTGTGCCGTGCGAAGCCGCTCCTGAATCAATTTCACCTTATCTAATGCATCTTGGACCAAGTTTGAACCCAAGAGCCTAGCCTTACCCGGCTCAAACCATCCAACCGGAGATCTACACCTCCTCCCGTATAAATCCTCGTACGGAGCCATCTGAATACTTGACTAATAACTGTTGTTATATGCAAACTCCGAGAGTGGAAGAAACTGGTCCCATGAACCCCCGAAGTCAATAACACAAGGGCGTAACATATCCTCCAATATCTGAATAGTGTGCTCGGACTGCCTATCCGTCTGAGGGTGAAAACCTGTGCTCAACTCAACTTGAGTACCCAACTCTCGCTGCACTGCCCTCTAAAACTGCGATGTAAACTGAGTGCCCCTATCTGAAATGAAGGAAATTGGGACACTATGCAGGCGAACAATCTCTTGGATGTAAATCTCAGCCAACCTCTCTGAAGTATAAGTAGTACCAATAGGAACGAAGTGCGCGGACTTGGTCAGCCGATCCACAATAACCCAAATAACATCAAACTTCCTCGAAGTCCGTGGTGATCCGCTCCCACTTCCACTCTGGGATCTCTAATCTCTGAAGCAAGCCACCCGGTCTCTGATGCTCATACTTAACCTACTGACTGTTGAGACACCGAGCCACAAACCCAACTATATCCTTCTTCATCCGTCTCTACCAATAGTGCTGCCTCAAATCGTGAGACATCTTCGTGGCACCCGGATGGATGGAGTACCGCGAGCTGTGGGCCTCCTCAAGAATCAACTCCCGAAGCCCATCTACATTAGGCACACATATCCGGCCTGCATCTTCAACACGTCATCATCACCAATGGTCACATCCCTAGTATCACTTCTCCGAACCCTGTCCTGAAGAACGAGTAAGTGGGGGTCAGCATACTGACGCTCCCTAATACGGTCATAAAGAGAAGACCTGGAGACCATGCAATCCAATACCCGACTAGGCTCCAAAATATCCAATCTGACAAGCTGGCCCGCTAAGGACTGAACATCCAATGCCAAAGGTCTCTCTGCTGCTGGAACATATGCCAAACTCCCAAAACTCTCTGCCAGCGACTCAAAGCATCGACCACCACATTGGCCTTCCCCGAATGGTACAGAATAGTGATATCATAGTCCTTAAGAAGATCCAACCAACTCCGCTGACACAAATTAAGATCCTTCTATTTCAACAGATACTACAAACTCCGATGATCAGTATAGATCTTACAATGGACCCCATACAAATAATGACGCCAAATTTTCAAGGCGTGAACAACGGATGCTAACTCAAGATCATGGACAGGATATTTCTTCTCATGGGTTTTCAACTGGCGCGAGGCGTAGGCAATCACCCTACCCCCTGCATCAGAACACATCCAATGCCTATCCTTGGGGCATCACAATATACAGTGTAAAAACCTGAAGCTGATGGCAGTACTAACACTGGAGTTGTGGTCAAGGCAATCTTGAGCTTCTAAAATCTCTCCTCACACTGTCCGACCACCTGAATGGAGCACCCTTTGGGTCAATTTGGTGAAGGGAGATGCGATAGACGAGAAACCCTGAATGAACCGACGGTAATAACCAGCCAAACCGAGAAAGATCCGAATCTCTGTAGTTGAGGAAGGTCTGGGCCAACTCTGAACCGCCTCTATCTTCTTCGGATCAACTTGAATACCCTCACTGGACACCACGTGTCCCAAGAATGCTACTGAATTGAGCCAAAACTCACACTTGGAGAACTTTGAAAGCTTCTCCTCCCTCAATCTCTGTAATACAATCCTCAAATACTGAGCATGCTTCTCCTGGCTACGAGAGTACACCAGGATGTCATCAATGAATACAATAACGAATGAGTCAAAATAAGGTTGGAATACACTGTTCATCAAATGCATGAATGCTGCTGGGGCATTGGTCAGCCCAAAAGACATCACTAAGAACTCATAATGGCCATATCGGGTCCTGAAAGCTGTCTTAAGAATATCTAAATCCCAAATATTCAACTAGTGATAACCGGACCTCAAATCAATCTTGGAGAACACCCTCGCTCCCTGAAGCTGATCAAATAAATCATCAATACGAGGCAAATGATACTTGTTCTTGATTGTGACCTTGTTCAACTGCCTGTAATCAATAAACATTCACGTGGAACCCTTCTTCTTCTTCACAAATAGAACCGGTGCACCCCAAGGTAACACACTAGGCTGAATAAACCCCTTATCAAGGAGTTCCTGAAGCTGTTATTTCAATTCCTTCAACTCCGCCGGTGCCATACGATACGGTGGAATAGAAATGGGTTGAGTGTTAGGCACCAAATCAATACAGAAGTCAATATCCCTGTCAGGCGGCATGCCCGGCAAGTCTGCAGGAAACACATCCGGAAAATCACGTACCACCAGAATAGAATCAATGACATGAGTCTCTGCACTAACATCCCTCACAAAGGCCAAATAGGATAGGAAACCCTTCTCAACCATGCACCGAGCCTGCAAATATGAAATCACCCTACTTGGTACATAATCTACAAAACCGCTCCACTCAACCCTCAAAATTCTCGGCATAGCCAACGTTACCGTCTTAGCATGACAATCTAGAACAACATGACATGGATATAACCAATCCATACTCAATATCACATCAAAGTCAACCATACTGAGCAACAAAAGGTCCAGTTGGGTCTCCAGACCTCCAATAATCACCACACATGACCGATATACACGGTCCACAATAATAGTATCGCCCACAGGAGTAGATACATGAGCAGAAGAAACTAGAGACTCACAGGGCATATACAGAAAATAGGAGAAATACGAGGAAACATATGAATACGTGGAACTAGGGTCAAATAATACTGAGGCATCTCGATGACAAACTGAGACAATACATGTAATCACAACATCTGAAGCAATAGCATCTGGTCTGGCAGGGAGGGCATAAAAATGGGCCTGGCCACACTCTGATCTGCCTCCCCCTCTAGGGCGACCCCTAGCTGACTGACCTCCACCCCGAGCTGACTGGGCAGGTGGTGAGGTAACTGGTGCTGAATTCGGAGGCCGAATCCTATGCTGAGATAGACCTCCATGACGACAAGGACAATGCCTCCACATATGCCTAAACTCCCCACACTCAAAACAACTCCCTAATGCTGGTGGCGGGAACTGAAGGGAACCCCTATCATCTGGATAACTAGTAGAAGAACCTGGCATGGAAGAGCCCTGAACAGGTGGAGCACGGGACGAACTCTGAGCTGGAAGGGCACTAAGTGATTAGTTGCCCTGATGAGAAATGTGAGAACCATGGCCAGATGATGCACCACGGTGAAATGGCTGGGTTGACTGAGCCTGTCTGAAATGACAACCTCTACCGTGCTGGAACTGACCCCCAAAAGGAGCATCGCTGAATCCACCCTGACCACGAGGCCTCTTGGCCTCCCTTTCAACCATCTCCTGACCGCGAACCATCTCAATCTGCCGAGAAATGTCGACAACCTCATCAAACCTAGCACCTGAAACCCTCTCTCTGGTCATGAGCAACTGTAGCTGATAAGTGAGACCATCAATAAACTTCATGATCCACTCCCTGTCTGTGGTAACCAACCAAATAGAATGTCAGGCCAACTCAGAGAACCGCATCTCATACTGCTTCACAGACATATCACCCTGGTGAAGCCGCTCAAACTGTCTGCGCAACTCCTCTCTGCGGGATCGAGGCACGAACTTCTCCAAAAAGACCACGGAGAAGTGCTACCAAGTAAGGGGTGCTGCGCCAACTGGCCTATGCCTCTCGTAAGTCTCCCACCATCTGAGTGCAGCCCTAGAAAATTGAAAAGAAGTGAAGGAGACCCCACAAGTCTCCAGAATACCAGCAGTACGGAGTATCCTCTGACACCTGTCCAAAAAGTCTTGAGCATCCTCTCTCTTTGTGCCACTGAAAGGTGGTGGCTGGAGTCTCCCAAACCTCTACAACCTACGCTGATCATCCTCAGTCATAGCAGGAACCACATAATCTTGAGCAACTGCAACCGGCTGGGCTGGTAGTGCCTCTGGTGTTTGGAGTCCCTGAACAACCTCCTCGGGTGTACGAGCGATGGGAGTCAGAGTGCCTATGCCTCCCCCGGCCTGAGAAGTGGCTGCGACCATCGAGATAGAGACCACCTAAGCAAGGACAGTACATGCTGTCAGAATCTGAGCTAGGGCCTCTTGAAGGCCTGGAATCATAATAGGCACAGGTGGTGCCTGAGCTGGTGCATCAACAATTGGAACTTGGTCCTGATCTGGGACAACCGGTGGATCTGCATGTACTACCCCATCTGTTGTACGGGTTGCACCTCTGCCCCTACCGCGACCTCGGCCTCTCGCGGCCCTAGCTGGTGGTACTGGTGGGTGGTCCTTCTAACCGTAGTATGAATCCTCACCATCTGTGATAGAATGAAACAAAGTATGTTTAGTTACTATAATCAACAGATTCACACGACAAGAATTCAAGAGTGTGGAATCTTCATAAAGGTTCTGCAGCCTGTTGAAGATAAGTACAAACGTCTCCGTACCGATCCGGAAGACTCTACTAAACACGCTCATAACTCGTGAGACCTATGTAACCTAGACTCTGATACCAATCTATCACGATCCAAACTAACCTTTGTCGTGATGGAGTCTATCGTGCAACTAGACAAGCAGACTCATTTCCAAAATAATCTGATATTTTTATTTAAAAGATAAGTTTAAATGATATTCAACATAAAAACCTTCATAAAGGAGTTCAAATCAAAACAAAAGTGCAGAAAAAAAAAGCCCGACATCGGGGTGTCACTAGTCATGAGCATCTACTACCATTTGTCTGACAATATCAAGACTAACATAGTTCTGAAAATAGCTAAATAAAACTAAAGGAAGATAAAAGGGAGAAGAGCAGGGGCTGCGGTCGCCAAGCAGCTACCTTGTTATCCCTGAGAAAATCTGCAACCAGATTAATCAACAACCGCTTCTGTGTCCAGCTACAACTGGATCGACACACAAGGTGCAGGGAGTAACGTGAGTACGCCAACTCAGTAAGTAACAACAATAAATAAAGATTGAGCAGTAGTGATGAGCAATAAAACATATCAAGTTCATATCACAAAAATTCAGTAAAGTACAACATGCTTTAAAAATCAGTGTTTGAATCAAATCATCTCGTTTAAACCCGCTTCCAGTAAAACTTATTCAAAGATATATTTCAACAGTCTTTCAATCAAAGGCTCAAAGCAAAGGTGAGCAAAAATGATAAAATCATAAACGGCCCCTCGGGCATACCTCACAGTCACTCTTGCCACTCGGGCATACCTCACAATCACTCTTGCCACTCGGGCATACCGCACCATCACTCTTGCCACTCGGACATACCTCACAATCACTCATGCCTCATAATTACTCGGCACTAGTACTCAGTAGGTACCTGCGCTCACTGGGAGTGTGTACAGACTCCGGAGGGGCTCCTTCAGCCCCAAGCGCTATATCAAGCCAAACCATGGCATAAATCACTCAGGCCCTCGGCCTATATCAAACATATTATGGCATGCAGCCCGATCCCATAATTATCCTCACAAATCAGGCCCTCGGCCTCACTCAGTCATAAACCTCTCAAGTCATTCAGGTATTTCAGTAAAAACAAGGCATTCAGTCCAAAACAACATTTATATGCATCAAAATAGAGTCATAAAACTTAGTTATGCAGTAAATAAGTATAAACATGACTGAGTATAGATTTTCAATCGAATACGGTGAGAGGTTAGTAAGAAAAGGCCCCTAAGGGTCCAAACAGTACTGGCACAAGGCCCAAAATATGACATTCAGCCCAATTTACAGAAGCTCTTTCTAAAATATATATAAGTATCATGTAGTTTCAACAAAATATGCAACTTTACAGTTGCTACGGGACGGGCCAAGTCTCAATCCCCAACAGTGCACACTCACACGTCCGTCACCTTAAAATAGTAGAATGATACGAAATCCGAATTTTCATACCCTTAGGACTAGATTTACAATCATTATTTACCTCAAACCGGTCAAATCTCTACCCCGCAATGCTCTTGCCTCTGGACTCAGCCTCCAAATGCTACGAATCTATTCAAAATTAGTACAATACCATCAATATACGCTAATGGAATGAATTCCACAAGAAAAGCTACAAAATCAGACCAAAACCCGAAATTGACTTAAACCCGGCCCCCGGACCCACGTCTCGAAATCCGACAAAATTTACAAAACTAGAAAGCTCATTCACTCACGAGTCTAACCATACCAAATACATCAAAATCCGACATTGTTTGATCTTTCAAATCCTTAAAATATTTCTCCAAATATCCCAAGCCCTAACCCATCATTTTCACTAATTACATGATTTAACAACCGGAAATCACCATATATATACGAGTATTAGGGCTCAAGTAACTTACCTCAATGAAAATCCCCTTGATTCCCTCTTCAAATCTCTCCCAAAAGCTCCAAAACCTAATAATAATGGTGAAACATGCACCAAAATTCGCGAAGTGTGCAATATGTACCTTCTGCTTAGGCTTCTCGCACCTGCGCCTTTTACTCGTACCCATGCGACCGCACATGCGGTCCCATCAACCGCACCTGTGAAAGTCACTTAAACTCCCAGGTTCCGCATCTACGGCCAACCTGTCACACATGCGCTTGCGCACCTGCGCGTGGCGCAGTGCATCTGCGAAGCCAACCTTCTTCCTTCCTTCCGCATCTACGCCCCAGGTCTCGCACCTGCGGGCTCGCAGATGCGATAGCCTTTTCGCACCTGCGCATCCTTCCTAGCCCAGCATTGCCCGCACTTGCGAACCCCCATGCGCCCAAGCGGCCCCGCACCTGCAATTCTTCCTTCCGCAGGTGCGGAAATAGCAGAACCAGCAGCTTCAGCTGTATCTTCCAACTTCGACAAATCCGTTAACTACCCGGAATCAACCCGAGGCCCTCGGGACCTCAACCAAAAATACCAACAAGTTATATATCAACATACAAACTTAGTCGAACCTTCGAATCACTCAAAACAACTTCCAAACACCAAATTACCCTCGGATTCAAGTCTAAGAACTTCTAAATTTCCAAATTCGGCAACCGATGCCTAAACCAACCAAACCACGTCTGAATGACCTCGAATTTTGCACACACGTCACAAATGACACTACGAACCTACTCCAACTTCCGAAATTCCATTCCAACTCCGATATCAAATTTTCCACGGCCGATCGAAATCGCCAAATTTTCAATTTCGCCAATCCAAGCCTAATTCTACCACGGACCTCCAAATCACATTCCGGACGCACTCCTAAGTCCAAAATTACCTAACGGAGCTAACAGAGCAATCAGAATTCAAATCCGAGATCGTTTATACATAGGTCAACATCCTGTTGATCTTTCTAATTTAAAGTTTTAAATAAGAGACTAAGTGTCTCATTCCACTCCGAAACCACTCCGGACCCGAACCAACTAACCTGATATATCATAATATAGCTTAAGAGCATAAAGAAAATAGAAATGGGGAAAACGAGGTTACAACTCCTGAAACGACCGGCCGGGTCGTTATAGACATGATATTTTTTAGTACAATAGAAAAAACCTCCAATAAATATTATATTTGATGAGCATCATTTTTCTTTCTACAGTAAAAGATGTGGAATATTAGGAGAAACCAAAACAACAATCATATTGATTTCACCAAATTATTTCATTGAATTTTAACCAATTAAATATTCATAAAAGTTAGAAATTTAAACGCATACGATTATCATGTAAATAACATAGTCACATGATCAATTAACATAACCGTAATTATACAAAAAAAAACAAAATACTGATTATTGAAACATTAAAATTATGCAAATAAAAAGCAATCTACCTTAAATTATGTATTAGAGTAGTATTCCAAACGGTATTAAAAAAAGAAAAAGAAAAAAAGTCCGATTGCAAGAACAAAGAATTAGCAATAAGAACCAAAGTCCAAAAGCATTATTTGTTTGGATTTTGGAACTCTAGTTCAATATGGAATCAAATATTTCTTGCTTTGGGAAGATGCCCGTGGGCTAGGGAAAGCTCTTCTTGTCTTACTTTTATTTTGCTTTGAACCGGTTTATTTCTTATAATTGAAAGTAATATTTTTTTTGTGTGAGATCAGATTATCTTATTATAATGAGAAGGAAGAGTCGTTGACTAACTTAAATTTGTAACATAAACAAGTATGCTTAAATACAGGATTCTACTTTTTTAGTGGAACTCAACGTCCAGATAGTTTAAATTATTTTCTTATATTTCAAGTTTGTCCAACATATAATTTATTTTTTTAAAGGAAATTTTAGTTTATGAAGGGTATAACTGCCGGTCAATAGTATAGGGATATTTTTTTCGTTCAACATTTAACTTTCTAGCATTCGTGCTTTTATAATAATACTAGTCTCTATGTTTGCGCGTTGCACGAGAAATGCATACTGACAGCAATAAACTTTCACTTGCATATACTATTGAATTTGTACACAGTACGAAATTAGTTTCTTAAAATAAATAAAAAAATGCAATATATCATACAAATCAAGTCATGAATAATGTTTTGACATAATATAGGAGGGCAAATTGAAACTAAATATTCCTGAATCACATAGTTATGTGACTAAAGTTGTAAAATAACTTAAAGAGTACACTATTATTTATTATGTTATCTGAATTTATGATTAAGTTTAGTTAAGCGTTAAGGTATATGAAGTCTAATATATATATCTTAAGATAAAGATATATTGATAATGGAGAAAACAAAGCTTAAAAGTCATTTAGTCAATAATGTCTTTTATCAAACTTTTTTTAGTTGGACGTTATTCTATTTCAAGTATTACACATTTTTATGTCTAAACATATGAATTTCTTAGCCATAGATTGAAAACACATTTGTGTGATTATACAGAAGAAATCATATTATACAAAACTTATCGCTAGGAAATTATTCAACTCCAATTCTTATAAATCCATCTCTTAGAAATCACATGAGTCATCATGTGTCTATACAATAATATACTTGCTCGTATAAAAATTGTTTAGTATGTCCAAATTAATTGTCACAGAGAACATTGCGATGTAATTTAGTACATATATATGTTTGAAAGTAATTAATTTATTATGCGTAATCATCAATTGAGATTTACCGTTTCTGAGTTGCAAATTAGTGTATATATTAAAATATCTTTGAAAGTAATTGATTTATTATAAGTAGTCATCAATTGAGATTTAGCATTCTGAGTTGCAAATTAGTGTATACATTAAAAGAACGTCATATCTACCAAATCAAATGTTATATCCCAAATTATATTTTTTTTGATAAAATAATTTAATTTTGAAGGGTATACAAAATTGGTCAATATTTGAATTAGAAGGACCCGTCTTTGGGTAAAAAGGAAATAATTTCCTAATCATAACAATTTACCCTTATTTATTTATTCCTACATAAATTTATAGATTATTTTGATATAATAAAAAATCAAATTCTATTTAAAAACTACCTCTAATTTTGAAGCTAAAACAAGATAGGCAGCTAATTATATGTTTTACACGTTTAAGCTTACTCTAACTTTTTGTTTCTTTCAGGTAATCTTTCATGTGTTTAAACAAGGAGTTAGAGTGACATTGGAATATTACGTTATGTTGTGACTTAAGAAATTCTTCTTTGTATTTTCCAATGACAAGTGACTTTAAGAATTTCTATTATTAGTTGGTAACTAATTCCTTTGTTTTAGGCACTATAACTTGATTCATGTTATTTTATGATTTTAATTTTTTTTAGTATTAGTTGGTTTCAAACTCCTATATTTTAGGTACTAAATGTTACAATTTTATCCTATATTCTATTATTTGTTGAAGAAATAATTTAATTTTTAAGGGTATAAAAGTCGGTCAATATTTCAGGGATATTTTTGTCGTTCAATATTTACCGATCCAACATTCGTACTTTTATAATAATATAGATAGATATATATAGATAGATATTGTCACGACCCAAACATTCCACCACAAGCGTCGTGATGGTACTTAGTCTATAAGACTAAGTAAGCCGATTATAATCATAATTCAATCCATTTTTTTAAGATATAATTTAATACACGTGTCGAAACCAAAAGTGGAAATAGTTTTAAAAACCTCCCAAGACTGGTAGTACTGAGTCACAAACTCTAATTGAATACATGAAAGGATCGCAAGTATCGAATACTCAATACTGTTTGAATAATAAATAACAGTACAATAAAATGGAAAGACTCCAAGGAACTGCGTCGACCAAGTAGCTCTACCTTGAATCCTTGCGATCCTACTCTAACTCTGTTCGAGTCCGATATCTCCAATACCTAACTCTGCACAAAAATGTGCAGAAGTGTAGTATGAGTACACTACGGTCGGTACCCAGTAAGTATCAAGACTAACCTCAGTGGAGTAGAGACGAGGTACAGTCAAGACACACACTAATCTAATAACTTGTACAATATGATATACAAAATAAAAGAAAATAAATAGCAGTGATAGCAACAAAAATCAACTAGTGATTTAAACAACAAGGAAACATGAATACCGTAAAATATTACTCAAACGAATAATAAATATAGGTACAACCAATTAATC
The DNA here is from genome assembly GCA_000715115.1 of Nicotiana otophora. Taxonomy (NCBI): domain Eukaryota; kingdom Viridiplantae; phylum Streptophyta; class Magnoliopsida; order Solanales; family Solanaceae; genus Nicotiana; species Nicotiana otophora. The sequence goes on along the minus strand of AWOL01S0079036.1, from coordinate 9,394 downwards.
AAGTCCTTTCAATATACATCTTTTATCTATAAGTTTTTCAATAATAGTCTCTAGAATATAATCATTTTCAATAAATATATTTCGAATATACTTCCTTCAAATAAATATCCTTCCATTATAATTCTTTCAAATAAATATCTTTCGAATATAATTCTTTCAAATAAATATCTTTCTAATATAATTCTTTCAAGTAAATATCCTTCCAATATAATTCTTTCAAGTAAATATCTTTCAAATATACTTATTTCAAGTAAATATCTTTCTAATATAATTCTTTCAAATAAATATCCTTCTAATATAATTCTTTCAAGTAAATATCCTTCAAATATAATTTTTTTCAAATAAAAGTCACCTTGTGATACCTCATTTAACTTTCATGGCGTGAAAAATATATTCAGCGTATCACATCAAATGGCACAGCAATACTTTTGTGCACTTGTCTCATTCTCACCTAATACATATATGTAGATCAAATTAATTGGCATGGTAACACCCTTCGTGCATTTATATCTTTCTCACCGTGCATACATATAATAGTACCAACTAGGTGGGAGAAATGCCAATAACAATAAAATAAATAAAGTGGAGGCACACAGGAAGCAACAACGACTACAAGTCACATAGAAAATAAAGGTGCACAATAACATCTCAAGATAAAGTCATGAATGTATACACAATAAAACGATATCACAATATAATGTATGTCTCTCGTCCTCGCCTGCACGGAAATACCCTTCGTGCCATGAATATATGATAATATAAAAATAATTACACGGCATCACCCTTCGTGCTTTTACTCTCATCCTCACCTGATAATATAAATGAAATAGCACGGCATCACCCTTCGTGCTTTACACTCTCAAATGGCATGGCATCACCCTTCGTGCTTTACACTCTCAAATGGCATGGCATCACCCTTCGTGCTTTACACTCTCAAATGGAACGACATCACCCTTCATGCATTACACTCTTCCTTACCAAGCACATGCATATCATTAACAAGCAAGGTAGGAAGCATAAATAACATCAAGGAGAGTGTTTAAACCACAACACAATACAACAATTCATATCACAATTTGCCACTGACCAAAACCAAATTCCAAATATGTAGCAGAATCAATAAAGTCTTCAACAAATAGCCCAACGCTCCACAAAACGTATATAAAATCTCAAAACAATCAACAGAGGTGAAAAATACTCAGCATAGGGCAACACATTCATCAATCCAAATTCTTGATAATTATATTAACTCCTCAATTTAAACTTATTTAATAAATATTTGCAGATAAGGATTCCATCATGAATTTAATTCCAAGAAAAATATCAAATCAACAAACACACGTAATTCACATAAAATCCAAATGACAATAATACCAAGTTATTATATAAAATACAAACTTGATAAATAAGGAACAAGGCGTGATAATTCAAGGATTTACTAATGCCAACAATTATCTAATTTAATACATAAGAATGCCTAAAACTTTAAACCAATAAAATTTGCACATATAAGCCTTAGTACGTACTCGTCACCTTGCGTACACGGCTTTCAAATCACACAATTTTCACATAAGACTCAACGCCTAAGGGATAATTCCCCCACTCGAGGTTAGGCAAGATACTTACCTTATTGAAGTTATGCCGATTTTCCAAAATCGCCTTCTTGCTTGAATTGACCTCCGGACAACTCAAATCTATCCAAATTAATTGTACCACTTCATTAAAATTTATCAAAACTAATTCAGGATAATAAAACACCAACTTAAAATTTTATTCTAAAAAGTTAGCGCGGAGTCCGCCCCTCGGAACCCGACAAACGTTTTACGAAATCCGAACACCTATTCCGATACGAGTTCAACCATACCAAAATTATCAAATTTCGATGACGGATCGCCCTTCAAATCATAAATTAAAGTCTAGATATTTCTACCATTTTCAATCCAATTCACTAATTTAGTGATAAAAACAATACTAGATTCATATAATTTAACCAAAATCAAGTTAGGAATTCTTACCCTAATGTTTTCCTTGAAAAACTCTCGAAACATCGCCTCACCCGAGCTTCCTTGGTCCAAAAATGGAAGAATGAAACGAATTTGGACTTTATTCCGCTGTCCAGGGATTTGTTCTTTGCGTTCACGACCCTTCCCTCGCGTGCGCGATGAACAAATTCTCCAACAATCATTTTCAAACTCTTCTCCGACAGCCTCTAGTATAGTGGTCATAACGTTTTGTACAAAATTCTGAATGCCAAATGGTTTAACTTTATGAAAACTAGACTAAAAGGGCTATAATTTTTATTTGTTGCTTATTGCCTCATTCCTTATAGGTTACGAGATATAAGCTTTCAAAGTCAGCCCTGTGCAACAGAGATTTCCAAATTCTTCCCAGATAGACTATAGTATATCCAGCATCACTTTTGATACACAACTCCAAATGACAAATGATTTACCTTTCTGAAACGTAGACACAAAGGGCTACAACTTTTATTTTTGGATCATCTCCAAATTCCTTATAGATTGCGAGATATGAGCCTCCAACATCAGACTATTGCAACAGAGATTTCCTTCTTTGCGAACGCAAGAGTCTCTTCGCGAACGCGAAGAACAAAATCCCAGAAGTAAAATCCTTCTTTGCAAACGCAAGAGGCTCCTCGCGAATGCGAAGAACAACACTAGATATCAGCAAATCAGCATCCAAAGTAGCCCAAAATGATCCGAAACACACCCGAAACACACCCGAGGCCCTCGGGACCTCAACCAAACATATCAACGCTTCCCATAATATCATACGAACTTCTTTGAACCTTCAAATCACCTTTAACACCACCACAAATACGAATTACACATGGATTCAAGCCTAATGAACTTAGAAATTTCTGAATTCCACAAATGACGTCGAAACCTCCCAAACCACGTCCGAATAACCTCAAATTTTGCACACAAGTTTGAAATGGCACAACAAAGCTATTCCAATTTTCAGAATCAGATTCCGACCCCGATATCAAAAAGCCAACCCCCCGGTCAAACTTTCCAAAAATTCATCTTTCTCCATTTTAAGCCTAATTTCACTATATACCTTCAAATAATTTTTCGGACACGCTCCTAAGTCCATAATCGCCATACAGAGCTATTGACATCATCAATATTCCATTCCGGAGCAGTTTGCTCAAAAGTCAACTCTCCGGTCCACTCTTTACATTTAAGCTTCTAAATAAGGATTGTTCTTTTAATTTAATTCCTAATCTTCAGTAATTCAACTCGACCACACCTGCGGGTCATAATACATATTGCGAAACCGCTCGAGACCTTAAGTCACTAAACGAGGCGTTAATTCTTAAAACGACAAGTTGGGTTGTTACAGATATAGATATAGATATAGGTATAGGTATAGATATAGATAGATAGATGTATAATAATATAGATATATAAATAGAAATAGATAGTTGTAGATATAAATATATACATTCTCAATTGGGGAAGATATAGAGAAAAATAAGTACCATTAATAAGTGTTATAGTTTTTCTTTTAAGCTTTATAAATCGGTAAATCATTTAAAATTTGATCATAAGTTAAAATTCAATCTACAACATATGTTGTAGTAAATTACGTAAGACACTTTAATTTTTAAAAGAAAATTATTAATGTGCTTTTCTAATTCAAGTAGGATCAACTTTATAGGGTCTATGTATATGTAGTTTAAATCGAAAAACAATTCCATCATTGAGTAATTTAATTACAATTAGATCCTTAAACTATACAAATATTTAAGGGCATAAAAGTCGATCATTGTTTTAAGGATATTTTAGTCATTCTACATTTAGCATAAATTATTCATGCTTTTATAATAATATAGATATAGATATAGATAAATAGATAGATAGATTCTTGGGATCAAAGAATACATAAATGGTAAATAATTTTTTTTATTTTTCTCATGTGACTTCTAGAGGATTATATGATAGCTACTTTTACCGTTCACCTGTCACGACCCAAAACTCAACATGTAGTGATGGCGTCTATCACAGTACTAGGCAAGCCAACATCCACAAAGAACTACGCATTTTTAAATTGAAAACAAGATGAAACAGGTTTAACAGTAATAACTCTCATAAATAGTCGATAAAGAATACTACGACTCAAATACAAAATTCCCAAAATTCGGGTGTCACTGAGTACATGAACATCTAAATGACGATACAGTCTAACTGCTAAAACAAATGTCTAGAAAGGTAGAACAATGCTAATAAACTGAAAAGAAGGAGAGTCGAGATCCGCGGATACCAAGGCATCTACCTCAATAGTTTCCAAACAGATGAAACTCCAAATCTAGCAACATCCATGTCCAGAAGTACCTGGATCTGCACACGAAGTGCAGAGTGTAGTATGAGTACAACCGACCTAATGTAATGACACGGTCGGTCATTTTGAGTATTACAGCTCCGTTCCCCCATTTACTGCTCTTTTTTGTGATTTATAGTGGTATTATGACCTATCAGATTAGTTGGTTCGGGTCCGGAGAGATTTAGGAATGAATTGAGGAACTTAGTCTCATAATGGAAAGCTTAAGTTCGAAAAGTTAACCGGATATTGACTTATGTATAAATGACCTTGGATTTGAATTCTGATGATTTCAATAGCTCCGTATGGTGATTTTAGACTTAGGAGCATGTCCGGAAAATTATTTGGAGGTCCGTAGTGGAATTAGACTTGAAATGTCGAAAGTTGAATTTTTGAGAAGTTTAACCGGGGGGGTTGACTTTTTGATATCGGAGTCGGAATCCAATTCTGAAAATTGAAATAGGTCTGTAATGTGAAATGTGACGTTGGTGCAAAATTTGAAGTCATTCCGGATTGATTTGATGTGTTTCGGCACAAGATATAGAATTTGAAAGTTTCAAAGTTTATTAGGCTTGAATCTATGTGTGATTTGTATTTTTAGTATTGGTTGATGTGATTTGAGGCCTCGAGTAGGTCCATGTTATGTTATAGGACTTGTTGGTATATTTGGTTGAGGTACCGGGGGCCTCGGGTGAGTTTCAGATGGTTAACAAATCAAATTCGGACTTAGAAGAAATCTGAAAAATTTCTGTCTTCTAGTGTGATCGCACCTACGAGAAATTGGTCGTAAGTGCGATGCGCAGATGCGGCTCTAGTTGCGAAGAAGCGACTCACGCAGGCGCGGGAGAAGGAACGCAGGTGCAGCTCTGCAGGCGCGGGCGATGGAGCACAGATGCGGAGTTTGGGAAACCAAGTGGCTTTCGTAGAAGCGGAAATTTCACCGCGGAAGCGGTTCTGTAGATGTGGAGAGGGGGTCGCAGGTGCGAAAATCCTGGGCAGTGTACAAAACAGAGGGGTTCCAACATTTTTGTCATTTGTGGGCATTTCAAGCTCGGGTTGGGCGATTCTTGAGCGAGAAATCACGGGAAATCTTGAGGTAAGTCACTTGTGATCATTTCTACTCCATAGTATTGAATTATCATCAAATAATCCGACTAGATTATATGTTTTTGAGGTGTAAATCGGGGGTATGAACGTAGGGATTTGAAAATAAGATTTGAAGATTTGGAGGTCGAGTTGAGGTCGAATTTTGGTAAAATTAGTATGGTTAGACTCGTGGTTGAATGGGCTTCCGAATTTTGTAACTTTTGTTGGGTTCTGAGATGTGGGCCTCACGGGCAATGTTTGAGCTAAATTTATGATTTTTATGGAAAATTAGTATTTTCTTACGGAATTAATTCCAATAAATTTTATTAACTGAATCGAATTAATTGTGGCTAGATTCGAGGCGTTCGGAGGCCAATTCATGAGGCAAAGTCATAGCGGAATAAATAATTACACGATTTGAGGTAAGTAACACTTCTAAACTTGGTTATGAGGGTATGATATAAATTGTTTGGAGGTGACACTCACGATAGGTGACGAACATGTGGACGTGCACCATATAAATTGTGTCTTGAATAAATCCTGTGCAGTTGTAAGATTTATGAATCATGTTATTACTTGAATATTCTCTACGTGTTAGAGAAATTGAGCCGAGACTCCTATTAACGATCATGTTTAGGCTACGTGCCAATGTTTTGGGACCCATGGGGTCGTATTGCTGTTGAATTAATTGTTCAAATATATACATTTCACACTCAGTAATAATTGTCCATTGTGAGGATATTTATGGGATCGAGCTGCCCGCCTGCAGCAGGCCAGAATAACTTTATACATTATTATTTTTCTGGATCGGGGCTGCCCGCCTGCAGCAGGCCTTATTGGTTTTACTATTTTATGGATCGGGGCTGCCCACCTGCAGCAGGCCTTATAGGCTTTATTATTATACGGATCGAGATTGCCCGCTTGTAGTAGGCCATAAAGGTTTTATATCACGCTTGGACTGAAGGAGCCCCTCCGGAGTCTGTATACACCCCAAGTGAGCGTAGATGATTATATATATTCGTGATGGATTTCCCAGGGCATGGACTTGTCTTACTTATTTATATTGTAATAAATTTACCTGGATATGGATCTTGTCTGTATCAGTTATATTAGGGGATAAATTACCCAGGGCTGGATTGGCCTTATACGGTACTGAGTGACTGACTATCATTCGATGGGTACATATATAGAGGATGGAATATCCCTGGGCCGGATTGGCCATAAACAGTACCAAGTGATCGAATGATTTGTGACCAATATTATATGAGATCTTTCCTCTGAGATGTCATTTTCCTCATATCATGCAGTAATGATCTATTTTACTTGTATTGATTTTTAACTGTTGAATTTGAAAGCATGCCTATATTTTTGCAGCATTATTTATGTACTGGACTGTACCTGCGGAGATCATCACTACTTTCAGCCCAGAGGTTAGTCCTGTTACTTATTGAGTTGGTTGTACTCATACTACACTCTGCACCTCGTGTGCAGATCCAGGTGATCCCGGATATGACGGTTGCTAGATTTCAAAGTTAATTCTGTTGGGGACTATCAAGGTAGCTGCTTGACGTTCACAGACGTGATTCCCTTCTTGTTTAATTATTGTACCGTTCTATATTTTCAGACAGTGANAGCATGTCCGGAAAATTATTTGGAGGTCCGTAGTGGAATTAGACTTGAAATGTCGAAAGTTGAATTTTTGAGAAGTTTAACCGGGGGGGTTGACTTTTTGATATCGGAGTCGGAATCCAATTCTGAAAATTGAAATAGGTCTGTAATGTGAAATGTGACGTTGGTGCAAAATTTGAAGTCATTCCGGATTGATTTGATGTGTTTCGGCACAAGATATAGAATTTGAAAGTTTCAAAGTTTATTAGGCTTGAATCTATGTGTGATTTGTATTTTTAGTATTGGTTGATGTGATTTGAGGCCTCGAGTAGGTCCATGTTATGTTATAGGACTTGTTGGTATATTTGGTTGAGGTACCGGGGGCCTCGGGTGAGTTTCAGATGGTTAACAAATCAAATTCGGACTTAGAAGAAATCTGAAAAATTTCTGTCTTCTAGTGTGATCGCACCTACGAGAAATTGGTCGTAAGTGCGATGCGCAGATGCGGCTCTAGTTGCGAAGAAGCGACTCACGCAGGCGCGGGAGAAGGAACGCAGGTGCAGCTCTGCAGGCGCGGGCGATGGAGCACAGATGCGGAGTTTGGGAAACCAAGTGGCTTTCGTAGAAGCGGAAATTTCACCGCGGAAGCGGTTCTGTAGATGTGGAGAGGGGGTCGCAGGTGCGAAAATCCTGGGCAGTGTACAAAACAGAGGGGTTCCAACATTTTTGTCATTTGTGGGCATTTCAAGCTCGGGTTGGGCGATTCTTGAGCGAGAAATCACGGGAAATCTTGAGGTAAGTCACTTGTGATCATTTCTACTCCATAGTATTGAATTATCATCAAATAATCCGACTAGATTATATGTTTTTGAGGTGTAAATCGGGGGTATGAACGTAGGGATTTGAAAATAAGATTTGAAGATTTGGAGGTCGAGTTGAGGTCGAATTTTGGTAAAATTAGTATGGTTAGACTCGTGGTTGAATGGGCTTCCGAATTTTGTAACTTTTGTTGGGTTCTGAGATGTGGGCCTCACGGGCAATGTTTGAGCTAAATTTATGATTTTTATGGAAAATTAGTATTTTCTTACGGAATTAATTCCAATAAATTTTATTAACTGAATCGAATTAATTGTGGCTAGATTCGAGGCGTTCGGAGGCCAATTCATGAGGCAAAGTCATAGCGGAATAAATAATTACACGATTTGAGGTAAGTAACACTTCTAAACTTGGTTATGAGGGTATGATATAAATTGTTTGGAGGTGACACTCACGATAGGTGACGAACATGTGGACGTGCACCATATAAATTGTGTCTTGAATAAATCCTGTGCAGTTGTAAGATTTATGAATCATGTTATTACTTGAATATTCTCTACGTGTTAGAGAAATTGAGCCGAGACTCCTATTAACGATCATGTTTAGGCTACGTGCCAATGTTTTGGGACCCATGGGGTCGTATTGCTGTTGAATTAATTGTTCAAATATATACATTTCACACTCAGTAATAATTGTCCATTGTGAGGATATTTATGGGATCGAGCTGCCCGCCTGCAGCAGGCCAGAATAACTTTATACATTATTATTTTTCTGGATCGGGGCTGCCCGCCTGCAGCAGGCCTTATTGGTTTTACTATTTTATGGATCGGGGCTGCCCACCTGCAGCAGGCCTTATAGGCTTTATTATTATACGGATCGAGATTGCCCGCTTGTAGTAGGCCATAAAGGTTTTATATCACGCTTGGACTGAAGGAGCCCCTCCGGAGTCTGTATACACCCCAAGTGAGCGTAGATGATTATATATATTCGTGATGGATTTTCCAGGGCATGGACTTGTCTTACTTATTTATATTGTAATAAATTTACCTGGATATGGATCTTGTCTGTATCAGTTATATTAGGGGATAAATTACCCAGGGCTGGATTGGCCTTATACGGTACTGAGTGACTGACTATCATTCGATGGGTACATATATAGAGGATGGAATATCCCTGGGCCGGATTGGCCATAAACAGTACCAAGTGATCGAATGATTTGTGACCAATATTATATGAGATCTTTCCTCTGAGATGTCATTTTCCTCATATCATGCAGTAATGATCTATTTTACTTGTATTGATTTTTAACTGTTGAATTTGAAAACATGCCTATATTTTTGCAGCATTATTTATGTACTGGACTGTACCTGCGGAGATCATCACTACTTTCAGCCCAGAGGTTAGTCCTGTTACTTATTGAGCTGGTTGTACTCATACTACACTCTGCACCTCGTGTGCAGATCCAGGTGATCCCGGATACGACGGTTGCTAGATTTCAAAGTTAATTCTGTTGGGGACTATCAAGGTAGCTGCTTGACGTTCA
>AWOL01S0079033.1:11705-49088 GCA_000715115.1 Nicotiana otophora | reverse complement strand
TAGTTCCATCACTCTACTCATAAAGGTGTCTTTATACCACCTAAACTCACTTAAAGTCTTACATCTAAGGCTATTAAGGAGAGTACGAACAGTTTCATTTTGGTTGGTAAATCTACCATTGAAGTGTTCTAATATAGTAAGAATAAGGGTATAAACGGCATCTTCTCTATTTGCCACTAGGGCCATGCCTAAGTTATCAACTCCTTCGTCAACGGCTTTAGCGTTAATAACCATTGCCCTTTCTTCGACAGACAAATAATTGTCCCACCAGCCACGAAGTTGGCCAGTAAAACCTGCAACAATCATTCTGCAAATATTCCTATCTGTATTTTTCACACTTTTACAGATAGTTGCATACATAAGCATTCTATGTACTAGAATAGTTAACTGCCTATCAGTCAAACCATCAAGATTCCATTCGTAAATTTCGGAACCACTGTAAGACGTATTAGTCTGATTCCAATCACGTTCCTCTATTAAAACATCTTGAGGAGTAGGACGATTGTAATAATAAGTTTGCATTCTGGGTTTATCAGCATATTTGCTATCAACAAACTTACTATTCTTTTTGGGATAACCTTTGAGTTTATTAAACTCTGACAAAATATCATTTTTATAATCAAAAGTATTATCCAATTTATGNCATTTGATAAATCAATGGGTTTGATATTCAAACCGGATAACTTTTTATCAAGAAGTTCTTCTAAATCATTTAAAGATTTAAATTTAAAATTCTGAATCTCATGGGGTCTTTGAACATGAGTAAGAACAATTTGAGCTCCTGACTTGCTTCCTGAAGTAGAGGCAATATCAGTTATTTTCTTGCTAGTACTCTTACCTTTATCAAAACTATTAAATCTTCAAGTTTTTTATCAAGAAAACTGATTTGTTCTCCTAAAACTTTAACATATAAGCTCAAATAATTATTTTGAGAAATTAATTTATTAATTTCTGCGACACTGACTGCAGCAACATCTTCATCAATAAATTTTTAAAATGCAGTAAAAGTGATACTTCTATTATTAGGTAAAACAAAAGGTGCTTGAGGAGGGTAAATGGCTTTAGTAATATTGCTACTCCCGTCTTTATAAGATCTTTCCAAAACTTTTATAAAAAGTGGTAAATATGTGGTTATAAACCAAGGAACAAAATACAAAATTTGATTATGTAAAGCACAAGTTTCATAAAAGTTTTGAGAAATATTGTTTAAATCCTCGTTACTATAAGTATCAAAAAACTAAATTTTAAACCGGTTCCATTTATCACAAAAAAATTCTTTTTGAATATAACCTCTAGCTTGTGACCCTAGACTAAAATCAATTTGGTGTGGAATCATTTAAACTTCATTTGGGTCAAAATCCATCTCGGACGCAGAAGGAATATCCTTATCAGAAATATTATCACTATCCTAAATAATATTTGTCTGGGGGTTAATCTTAACCCTTTCAACTGGCTTATTATCTACTTTAGTAGAAATTGTATGCAAAGATGCAACACGATTTCTAGCTGGTCCATAGACTGGTTCAACAGGAAAAATATGTTGAATGTCGGGTAACAGTCTATGATTGGTAAAGGAATGTCTATTATAATTAGAACTAGTAGAAGGCAACAGTCTATTATTTGAAAATAACTGTCTACTATAAGTGGAACTTTTATCATCAAACTGAATGCAAATCCTACCATCCGGATTTTGAGTAATATGAGAATACTCAGTATTACTGACAACATTAGTTATCTGACTGGGGGATATAACCGAATCCAAAGTCCATGTAGTTGGAAAGTTAATTTCTTCCCACTTAATAGGTCTCCTTGTGGTGACCTTAGACTTTGCAAAATTCATTTCCACTAATATAGTCTGATCAGATGTATCATATAATTTACATCTAGGGTTTAACATAGATAGCAATTTAAAATAAATTCTATACGATAAACATATAAGTTCAGAACCAGGTGCATAATTATAGCCATGCGTTCTCACATTTAATGTCAAAGCATCAAGTATATAATATATATTTATAACTAATATTGTAAAAATAATTGATATATATATTTCAAATTAATACTATTTAGTTTAATTAATTATAAAAATTAAAAACATACGGTTTGGAAGAACATTATGGAATGCATGTTCGATAAAATAAATTAATAGTTATAAATATAACGTCCTAACATTATGCAAATATTTAACAAAACTAATCTATCAATTCTAACTAAAAAATTGAACAACATGCAATGCGAAATAATAAGCAAATACTACTTAAGATTATGAAACTTAATAAGTTTATAATCTCATTCAACAACGAAATTCTACTTTAATGGCATCATTCATTGCCAAGTTTGTTAATGACTCATTATTTCTAATATTAGGAAGTGTAGTTTGAAAAACTAGAATAAGAACGCAGTTACGCTAAATAAATAAAATTAAACAAATACGAAATAAAATATACGAGCTATTACATAGAATCACAAGAAGTAAAGGTAAAGAAATATAAAATAAATAATATACAAAGAAAATATATTTTAAAATTAAAAAAAATTAAAAATAAAAATAAATTAAAATTTATGAAAATAAAAAGTTATAAAGAAAATAAATTAAAATAAAAACAAAAATAAAAGAAATTAAAAAGTAACCTTGTAATTACACAGTATAATTACCACTAATTCTCACATCTCATTTAAGAGTTGGAGAGTGTAATTGCACCTCTCCAATTACACCCATTTCCAGGCTGGCCAAGTAATTACTTGGCGAGACAAATATGTCAAACTGTGTAATTACACCCAAATTCAATTCCTAGGTAGTTTTCCAAACAGGCTAAAAATACTACTTATGTATTTGAGAAATACTTTGAAAGACACCTATTATTTAACTTTTGGTTTATTTTGGGCAACCCCATGATCGTGATTTGATCATCATTAGGTGGTGAGAAAGCATGTCTTATGACGAAGGGGGAGCATTACGCCCAATCAAGACAGCAGTCTGCCCCTCTAATAGAGGGTGCTATGGAAGAAATTAGGCACTGAATTTCTCGGTAAAGAAGAACTCTTTCGCACGATCTTAAGAGAACCTAGTTCCACAAGAGCCCTATCACGAGCCTTTAATTGATGAAACGCACCTTGTAAGATGTGACCTAAGCTTGAAGTTAAGGCTTCTATGCTGCTCGATCTTTCTTGACGAAGAGAATGGCATACTAAGGTCTCAGGATGAGATTTTGAAAGAGTAACCGCAAAGGTCTTTCAAACGATAAATTGACCCTGCGATATACTCAAAGTTGCAAAATCATCCTTACACTCCAAATTTGCGTACAGCATAGTGTTCCACATCAAGTTACAGTGTATGCTCATAGAAGCACTACTATGTCGGGTTATGTTGCAAATAATTATTTTAATTATAGGAATAATCCCAGATGGGACATCGAATTTATGTAATGCTATTACTTAGTAATTAATAAAATCTCCTATTTACCAAAAATTAAAAAAACTTACAACGTCCAACAGAACTTATTTTAAATAAAAAAAAATCAAGAACGTCCAATAGTAAAGTTTTGAGTCGCTTAACCTCTTGTCTTTTGGGTTTTTATTGAACGTTCATATTCCTTGAAAGGGTTTTCTACATTTCTGCCTTTTGGCTCTCTTGTATAGCACACAGGGACATAATTTTACAACTAAGACCCCAATATAGACCATATTAGATTGAAATTGAAAAAAAAGAAAAAGAAAAAGAGTACTTCGAAATTACTGTTAAAAGAAGAAACAAGAGTATTGCATAAAAAAGTATAGAGGGAATTTTTATTGATTTGGGGTCAATTACAATGTGATAGAACCTCTCTATTTATAGGGAAAAAGTGACTTAGCCACAAAATAACAAATTCTAAGAACTCTCTAAAAGATAAACATTCACCTTAAATACAACAACAACAACAACGAATCAGTAAAATCCACAAGTGGGGTCTGGGAGGGTAGTGTGTACGTAGACCTTACTCCTACTCCGATTGAGTAGAGATGTTGTTTTCGAAAGACCCTCGGCGCAAGAAGACGGAAAAGACGAGAAGAAAAGGGACAATATATCAGTACCATTAAACAAAAATCAAAGAAATAATAACAGCATCATAAGAACTAGAAAATAGTTGAAATGCAATAACAAAACCAGAAAATAAGGCCTGATGTTATGAAAAACGGATTCACCTTAAATACAGTACTATTTATAACAATTACTATATTTTTTGATAAATTTCATATAAAAAAGGAAGTTTTGTGATTGATTATTTGTTTAAAATACTGCTCAATAAATTTTTTAAATTGAACTAATGGAGAAAATAATAAACAAACATTGATTTGCAATAAAAAAGAAAGTTTAACGTTTGCAAATAATGTTTAGTTGAAGCTATGACCAAACGGCTACTCAACAGGAGGCATTCAGCGGATAAATTTTGTGTTCCTCACACTGTCAATTCTCCTAGACATTGCTAAAGAGAGAAATTCAATAGCTTTGTTTATGGCTATAGTTGTGGGGATAAGTCTAAACTTTTATGTAGTGATTCCAAAAGGAAAGCAATGCGAGAAAATCCCACTTTATATCTATTAAGCCCAAACTATTTACCCTTAAATACTCATGTCTAAATACTTAAATACTCATGCCTAAAGTATTTATTTTTCCTACGTATACGACCTAAACTATTTACCTGCCTACCCAATCCCCTTTCCCTTTTCAATTTCTCTAAACAAACAGAGTCACATACCCCAAACGTTCTTTTCCCCTTTCAAAATATACCCATAAGTCTTTTTAATGAATGATGAAAATCCAGTACAAACTCATGCATTTACCCAAAAACAAATTAGGGTTTTCTATATAAATTTTAAAAGACAAATTTTCATATTATTTTACATGAGTTTCACTCCAAAATCATCTTTCTATATTAGTATATTCTTTTTTATGTATTTATTTATTTTTCTGAACCTATGTGTTATTGTGGTTATATATTAAGTTTCACATATCAAAATTTTTGTGTGTTTGAAGACCTGCCATTATTGAGCTTGAAGCTCCTAAATTTAAAATTTATTTTGAAGATTTGATGTTTAATTAAAAGTGGGTGCTGTAAAATATGGCTTATAGTGCCTTTAGGAAGTTTGTAGTGAAATTTGGTCGCATTTGGAGGTGGTTTGAGATACTTGAGAACGAATTTTTCAGCTGAATTTTAAAGAACACAATTATCCAATAGTATACTGCTACGGTATACTACTATAAGAGTAAACAGCTATACTGCAACAATATACTATAATAGTATATATAATATACCGAAATGGTATACTGTAATAATATGTAATATATTATAATAATATACTGTAATAATATACAATATACTACAATAATACACTTCGGTTGCCATTTGTTAAATCATATGGGTGCTACTGTAGAAAGCTAAAATTATGGTTATAGTCCGAATTTGGTTGTTGATAATTGGAAAAAATATAAAAATTGCTCACCAATGAAGAAGCTTTGAAGCTTTGATTTAAGAATTAAAAGTTTAATACAATTTTGATAGTATACCGCTACAATATACAATATACTATGAGAGTATATAGCTATACTGCAACAGTATATTGTAATAGTCTATAATATAATGCAACGGTATACTATAATAATATGCAATATACTATAATAATATATAGTATACTATAACAATATACATCAATTGTTATTGTTTTATCATCTGGGTGCTATTGTACAAAGCTAAAATCGTGGTTAAAGTCTAAATTTGGTGGTTGATAATTGAAGAAAAACAAAACTAGTCCACCATTAAAGGAGCTTTGAAGTTTTTGGTTTGGGAATTTAAAACTTAATAATTGTTTTGACTTTGAATGCAAGTGGATATTATTAAAACTTGTTGCAAACATTTGTACGAATTTGAATATGAAGTTTGAGTTCATTTAAAGTTGATCTGAAGTGGATTTGGTCAAAAATTTCAAGCTAAAGATCTTCTCCAACACTTAGTCTCCAATTTAAATTTTTGGTTGTACCTATATGAAATATTGTAAGGTTTTATTTTGCTTTCTTTGAAATTGGTACTTATTTCAACTTCTTTCAACTACAATAGGTATATAATGTAAATAGTTTATGGAAGGGTTGAGCATTAAAAAATAATTGGGTAGGGGGAAAATTTTATGGGTAGGAGCGGGTAAATAGTTTGTGGTGGGTGAGTATTTTCCAATGTCCTACGTTGGTAGTTAAAAAGATTGGGAATCTACATATAAGATGTAGGAATCTCTTAATGGTGTGAGGTCTTTTGGGAAAAATCGGGCGGACTTGGCCCAAAGCGGACAGTATCATACCATGATTTTGAGAAAATGACTCTCTATAGCCCCTCAAAATTTTAATAGCCCATATTTTCCCCCATTGACATGAAATGGCCCCCTGACCCAAACATATTACATCTAATAGCTTGAAATGTCTATTTTGTATAATTTATGTATAGTGACAGTATATTTTGTATATGTTTTGTATAGTGACAATCTATTTAGTATATATTTTGTATAGTGACAATTTATTGTATATAAAATGTATAATGGCAGTCTATTTAGTATATTTTTGTATAGTGACAGTCTATGTTTTATATATTTTGTATATTGACAGTCTATTTAGTATATCTTTTGTATAATGACAATCTATTTTTGTATATACTTTGTATAGTGACAGTTTATTGTATATAAATTGTATAGTGACACTCCTATACAATTCCTCTTGCTTTCTTTTGTTTCTAGTTGGTTGTAATAGATTTGCCCATAACCTTGAATTAATGTGAACCTCGTTGATTAAGGTATAAAAGCTACATACAGAATTGAGGAAGATGACAGGTATAACATTGGCATCATAAATCAAAACTCCAAAGGTGTCATATTGCTCATGAATGTGAACATTTCATCAACAATGTACAACACAAAGAAACCAAAGAGTATTTGTTCGACAAAAAATGGACCTTGTCGCCTCAATCTATCATACACTTTTACCCAATATGTTGTTTTGGCAACACATGATGTAAGTACCCAACTAGTATATTTTTACAAAACCTAGAAAAAGACCTAATAGGAGAATACAACTTCCTCCTACAATAGGAGGAAGAGTTTATGAAACTCAAACACCGGCGACCCTCCATTAAATCCGGCGACTCTTTCTTCTCGTTTTATTTACTGTTTTTGGGCTTTTGATATTATAAAAATCCAGATCTAAAAGATGGTTTGCTTGCTATTTGGATTTCGGCAGATCTAGCCGGTATATAGCTTTTCCGGCGACCATGAATTTTTCAGCCACTGTTGCGACCGGTGAAGTTTTCAGGCTAAACCATTTTGGACCGAAAATCATTTCTTCGGTGAACCTGTGTTTGTGCTTGTGGATCAGATGTATTATTCAGTGGCTAGCCACTAGAATTACTTTTAAGCTATAAAATGTATATTGTAATTTTGAGATACCAGGTGTTATAAGTTTGGCCCGAGTGGCTAAAATAAATTTTGCTAGTTAAAAATGTCATTGGATTGCTTTAGCCCAACAACTAGTATCAGAGCCCAGATTCGGCGGGACAAGTATGGAGATGGCAAAGTGATGGTATGGAACGATGCACACACAAGAAGTTAGTTGCGGACTTCGGTTGCCATAATACTCTTAACAATGTGGGCAACACATTTAAATCTCGAAAATTGACCCATCGATCATAGTGATGGGCCACGTGGAACTTAGTTCGAGAGGGGGATTGTTGGGTGTGCGAATAAAGTCCCATATTGGTAGCTGAAAAGATTAGAAACCTACGTATAAAATGAATGGATCTCTTAATAGTGTGAGCGCTTTTGAGAAAAACCGTGCAGGCTTGACCCAAAACAGACGATATTACATCATATTAAGAGTGTCATCAGGCCATTTTAGCCCAACGGGTTGAACCATCTAATTTTTGGTCTCAATTCAAATACCCGATTCTTTAATTTTTCTGTAAAAAAATAAAAATAAATGCTAAGACCAAAGAGTGCAGAACAAATTCTTTCGACAAGAGTTGATTTAAATATGTTAAAGAGTGTTTAATTGAAAGAGGATAAGCATTATGTGGAGACATCCTTGAATAAAAATGTGAAGACACATTTTGGCAACAAAGAATACAACAAATTCTTCATTGAAGTATGAGTCCCTTTCTTTGCCATACAAAAACCAAAGGATAATTCAGCATAAGAGTTTGAAGTCAAGAAATGTCATGGTCTGTTGTCAGCCATGCCAATCAGTTCCTTGGAGAACAAAATTGTAACATTAACAAAGCCAAAGACAACAAATTTCAGTGCTTGAGAGCAATCAAATTCAATTTCTCAATCAAAAGGAAATATTTCATCACAATTCAATTCTCTGCTCAAAAAGAACTCCTAACATCAAATATGAAGCAGGAGCAAAGGGGGAAGTCGGAAATTAAGCAAAACAACATCAATCGAAATGTATAGCTTTGTCATAGCTCATAATACAGGACCAAACAATAGCATCTGAACTTTGACAGTATCAAAAGTCCCACAAGCTTATTCAAATAGTGGATGAAGATCTGTTGATAATAGCTATCTTAAGCTTCAATCTGTAAATAGTGTAGCTAAACAAAGTGCAATCACTTTTACTGAATCCAACTACCAATTTCCAGGTTGGCACTCTCCAAGATTCCTGTGTTACTTTGCCTGTCTTCAACATGTCTCTATGCCTAATATAACTGTGCCTGATTATCAAAGAGAAAAGGGATTTCCAGAACTAATACATTTTCTGAGTGAAAGAAGGAGTTATCCGCCTTTCTCTTTTTGTTCCTTTAACCGCACAATGCTTTTCAACCATTGCTTCCATGCAGCATCTTCCTGCTGCTCAATCCATGAAAGGAAGCAGCTATCGAGCAAGCAGAAGAAATTGACATAAAGGAGCTGATACCGAACTGGTATATACCGGAAGTTGGCTACCTGCACAGCAGGCCAAATGCCACCCTCTAGTATTAAGGCCGGTAGAAAGTCTCTCTTCACACCTTCAATAACTTGAGCAGTATTTTTCCCAGTGGAGTAGCCCATATACGTGAAAAAGACAAGTAAATCCAGGGGCCCAAAGATTACACCATCAAGTGCCACTTTTGTAGCAACAAAACGTATGGATTTAGGTTGCATTTGAAGTCTCAACCTTATGAAGCGATCCAATCCTTCGTACCTAAACAGATAGAATAGTGAGATCCATTCACCCCGACATTTCGGAAGTAAAATTTATCTGCAAGCTATTCAATTACCACTCAAGACTTGTTACTTTCAGTTGTTACAACATAACAGTAATTTATCGCTAATAAAAGATGCTCAAGCACATCAAAAAGTTATTCCTGAGTACAAACAACACATGTCTAGCCACATAATTCCAACATCATCTCTTTATTTAGTTTGTTTGTGCTAGGCAAAGCATTTGTCACCAGAAATTCAAGTACTTACACCAGTACATTCTACTAAACAAACTAGTGAAATTTAATTTTGCAGGAGAATCCAATATCAGGAAAAGATTTAGTCTCAATATGTGGTCTGACCCTGGTTTGGATTATGTTTTGCCAAGCCTTCCAATAGTTAAAGTCATATGCACTAAAAACCTCACTTAGTAAAGTGTAGAACAGATCACAAGAGGAGAGATTCAATAGTGGCATCGCCACTGGCACATATAAAATAAACAGATACTGAGTACTCGATATTTAACTATGAACACCCAGATATAAACGTAAGGACTGCATAGTTTGAGAGGGACAATACGAAAGGAAATTGATGTTAAACTAAAACTTCAGTATTTATCTATTGAATGTTTCAAATTGGATGCAGAATCTATTATATTATACTTCAATAAAATGACATGCATCAACACATTAGACAGTCTGATCGTGGTCCTTGAAGAGAAGAAATGAAAATAAATCCAACATAGCACAATAAAGTTCCAGTGCTTTTTTTACCAAAGCGTTTAAAGAGATGCATGCGAAGTTAGACATATTCCACTTTGCAGTTACTGCTACAAAGAATCAATATTTACTGCTAAGCTATGTAAAGTTGCAGAAAGCTCATTATATCAGATGGCAAGACAGAAATCTATGCTATGTTAACTTGTTTTGAACAGGAAGGATTGAAATACCCCAAGAATAATTTAGGCACAAGCAAAAAATTCAACAAAGACTATATAGAAGGTAGGAGGCTTTTTCACAACTCATAAACTCTTGAATCTCTCTACATCATAGCTACCTCTCCACAATAGAAAATATGTAATAGCACACATATAAGAAAAATAGGAGTACGTTCCTCTGTTGCATCATCTAAGTTGCTCGGACTCTGGCGCCGATGTCCGATGCGGATGTGGATCTAGAGGTTGGATCCTTTATGATCTAAATTTTAAGACTCGGGGGTATGGATCCGGTACGTATATGGGTGCGGGTATTCGGCTAAAAATAATTTAAATATCTGAAAATAGAGTTATAAAAATATGCTAAATTATGAGACATTATGTGAAAAACTAATAAGGTATTCCGAGAAGGAGAAAATATTGATCAAGAGGAGAATCCGAGAAGGAGATAAAAGGAAAATGACTGACATAAAAGTTTCTATACAAGGTAATCCATTTTTTTCAATTTCATCCTAGCTTTTATTTTGAATTCAGAAATCACCATATCTGTTCCGAGTTTCTCAGTTGATTTTGGTCAAAGTACCCAAATTCAGTTGACCAGATCCGGTACAGATCCCACACCCACCACACGTCGTGTAGACATGGGTGCGGCACTGAAAGTGAAGAGTCCAAGCAACTTAAGGCATCATTAACTATATATGAAGGGCAAACTCTGCAGATTTAGCAAGAGCAGCAAAAATCCTTGAACAAAGTATATAGCAGCAAGCATGAAATTAACCTCACAATTACTAAAAAGTTACTGAAGTTTTCCACTATAAAGATGCTAGATTGATATAAATTGACATCAGCGCCCAATTTTGAGAAATTTCAGAAGGTTGTGAAAGGTCTAGTAAATTTTAGACTACATTTTTACTATTATTTGACAAAGGAAAGAAGTATATTTTATTAATTGATAACTGTGACATAACAATGCCAGTATGCCAGACTCCGTCAGCCCCCTCAAAAAGAAATGTACCTCATGAAGTAATAGTAATCACAGAATACTACTCATCAAAAACAATAACAATAACAAAAACAAGGTCACTGGGTGAAGCGTGGAGATCAGTGACCTAATCAGAAGCTAACACACATTCCAAATAAGCAAAAATAAGGTCTACCAGAAGTGGCCAACGGGTCCGACAAACGCAAAGCCAAACAAGCTTGTTGTGGCAACTCGTCTCCAGTTGATTGCAAATTCTTTTTCTTTATCCTGCAGTAAAAAGGAATAACATTTCCCAATAAATAACATCAGCGGCAGACAAACGGCTCGATGTCATGCAAGAACACAGCTATTACATGAAAATAAGACTGCCTATATTCTTAAAAAGGCAATTCTTGCAAACAACTTCAGTATGAGTGAAAGGACTAAAATAGAAAGGTAGCGGGGATCTGTCTTGATTTCAGCAATCACAAGAACTAACTAAGGTTGTAGCCAAAAAAAACAAAGAAAATTGAAGGCAAACTTCCCGCTTTGACAAGTAATCAAGAGAAAATGTTGTTATTTGTATCAGTAACATCCGAAAAAACATTTATTCCTTCATTTGTTCCTTTTCTGTTAATGGAAGCAAAACCACTCACCCACTTAATTAACATTTAATGAGCTAGTTTTGAATCAGCATTGCACTCCACAGCAAAACTCAGAGTTGTTAAATGCGGGCTTGAGCAATGAAGCACGAGATGCTATTTTTACCAGCCGCTCCGTCTTGCTAAGACAGCTTCAGTGCAGGCACCAAAGATAAGGCGCATGTCTCAATAAAAACCATACCACTAACTGCTTTTATATAAATAGAAAATTAGGATAAGTTATGAGACTCGTACCCCGTATTTTGAAAAGGCAACACCAATCAATAAATATAGCGGCAAATTGCTGTATTGTTACAAAAATAATAAGGTTACTAATTAAGAACAGGGAATTAGAAATTTAGTATAAGAAAACTAGTCATTAAATTGGATATCCCAGAAGGGACAAGAAAAGTAGTCGTACACTCTCAATCAAAAGCTTAAAAAATTGTATTGGTGCACCTCAATCAAAATTTGCAGTGGTTTTAAATTTAGTTGACACAGGTTTCACCTTATATATAATTTACTTTATTGTAGTTTTTCCAATCCATCTAATGTAGTTTGTTTTTTAAATTATATTTTGTAACGTTGTATCAAATTTTTTTCCAACCGGTTGTTCTTCACTACAGCAAGTGCTTTATCAGGCTTTGCACTTAGAAACCCAAATAGACCAATGCGGCTTTCTACATTTTCCACACTTAAAAACACTGGCAAAACTATCAAGAAGTGCCCTCATAAGCACAAGGAGTTAATCATCCTTCCCCTGAGTGTAGAGCAAACAGAATCGGAGGGCCAGAAACAATGAATGTGGATACCACCCAGCTTTTTTGTTTTATTTACGAGTTGAACAACAGTGAAGTTCTCCTGAATAATACCTTTGACTAATTAAACTTCTGAAATTCCTACCCATGGTTCAACAAACATTCCCATTCAATAAAAGAAGGAATGCAGAGGAAACGAAATATTAATGCCTTGCCAATATTTCCTTCCGAACTTTCTCAGAAGCAAGTTTTTTTTTTGTTTTTGACTAGAAATGATTTAAAATGTTTTAGGAAAAGGAACAAAGGAAAAATACATAATTAAGAAATATCTCAAACTACTTAAAGTATTAATTACTTTTAACACACTTTATACACCTTACAATCATGGTAATGTGGTACCTTGCATGGCACTAGTCCATAAATACATGGTATAATAACTTGGACCGTATTTTATCCCAAATTGACAACCTTCAACGAAGTTCATCTTCTTTGATATATTTACCTTCTAACCTTCACAGTACTTACTTATCACCTGTTACAAATGGCACAAATGCTTAAAACCTCAAAAATAATCTCATTCCCGAGTTTAGGTCAATTAACTTACGACGAAACTTTAATGTATGAAAACGCGAAATGTAACGGGGATGTTGTAGGAATTTAAGTGTCACGACCCAAAACGATGAGCCACGATAGGAACCCGATACCTTACTCAACTAAGTACCAACGTAACGTATCTTTCGTATCATAGTATCATAGATAAATGAGATGGAGAGGTTGCCGTGAGATAAGTAGAATAAAACATGAGAAAACACTCAACATTGGACAACCCAACATGTAATATAAACTTATACAAATAGGCAAAAATGTTAGCTTGCAAAGTAACTAGTAGGCTGTGGTATCTTTTCATGAGTATGAAAGGTGTGAAATGGGCAATACCTAGGACAACTGCAGAAATGTTAGCTTGCCGGAATGACCCAGGTATTCTACTGAGGCAGAAGCATTGGTGAAGGTTGATCGCAGCATGTATTTGGTGGACAATTTGGTTGGAGAGAAATTCAAGGTGCTTTGAAGATAGAGCTAACACTGAACAGAAGATCTAAGACGAATTGTATATTTTTGTTTCACTTTTGGTGTAAAGAAGCTCTGGTAGAGGATGTAGAGTCTATAGTGGATATTATTGGGTCTTTGTAACTACCACAAGTCTGGGTTTGCGTTTTTGCTCTTTTTCGAGGGTCGTGTAACTATCTTTAACCTTTAGCATAATCTTTATGCTAAAGGGTTTTCTACTTAATTTATAAAACTTGTTACCTTCTCAAAAATAATATATGTATAGAGGCGAAAAAGGGAGGATGGATGGAACACTCGCTGATACAGCAGTTTGTGCGAGAAAGGAAGAAAAGAGCAACATTGAAGGATACTGCTGCAAATTAAGGCCGAAGCTTTGAAGGTTGTCTCTTGCACATTAGGGCGGCAACCTTGAAGGTCTGTGCTGCAAATTAGGGCGATAAATCGATCTCTCTTATCTATTCTTACAATGAAAGACAAGTACAATAGTCTTAAAAGACAGTTACCCCCTAACAAGCAATATGAAGGGCAAAAAGAGAAAATAAATTGAATCTAGCAGGCAAGTGCCTATTTGCGAAGGTGTTGAAAGGCATGCCTTAAGCCAAAGGTGAACACCTAAAGTAAAAAGAAAAATGCCTCACCAAAGTAGTACCCACCCCTTGTTGTCTCAAGCTGGTCGAATTACTCTAAACCTATTGGACGCACTTTATACCCGATGTGAGACATTATATAATTCAAGACCATCTTGCACATGTTACTCAATCCTGTAGTACACACAGTGAACTTCAAAACATACTTGCAAGTGCGAGAATGAGCTTGTAAAAGGTTGACTCTAGATGTCATATGAAAGAATCTGAGCATTCCAAAAACTTGAGGCAACAGATGAGTGACTCAAGACCTTTATAGACATCTTTGAATGCCCTTATAAACTGAATGTGGGGCTTTATATAGCTTATCAGAAGGAACTATCCTTTGGCAGGACACAAATAATGGAATAGTACCCACATTCTTTGCAATATCGCCAAACCAATTATAATTGAGGAACTCCACGATATGAGAATTTATACTCTCAGGCTTCCTTCTACTAAAGTAAGAGTATCTGTGCGGCTCATCATGGTTCCAGAAGCAAGGAGATGAGAGTTGATAGTCAGTTTTTAGTTGAGTTGGTTGCATTCTTAAGAAAAGGTGAAGTATGACTTTAAAATGGATTTCCAACTAAGATCTTTCTACAGCGATGAATAGGAAAGAATGATTATTTATCAAAACAACAACAACAAAAACAATAATAAAGAGCTCAATGCTCATCCATAGTATAAGTAGGCAAGTAGCAACTTTGCTGTGGTCTCACCTCCTAGCATGAATGAAAGAACACTCAGAGGAACAAATCCATACAAACTGCAAGTAGCATTATGAGAAGATTTTGATTAAGGTTGAGCTAAAGTGAAGTGGTGTAAATGGACATAGAGATGACAACTGAGGAGATTTCAGATCTCTAAGTACTATAAGGATTTGTTTCCCCAGAAACCATCAGTCACCAAGGTCAGAAACCACAAATCCGTCATTTCTAATTGGACTACCGGGTCAATGGAGCCTTACACGAAGGAAGAAACGAGTTGGTTAAGGATATATTGCTTAGACCAAGCAGTACACTAAACACTTTCACTATTGTAGTAATGTGGCAAAGAAAATTATGAGTGAAAGGATTTTATTGTGAATTAAGGTGTGGGAAATGGATTCCCCTTTCACTAGTCTAGTTATTGAAAAGGCTTACTCCGTCTAGGTGATGTACTGCAGACTAAGATAGTCTAATTAATATAAGAGTGTCAAAGCATCTGTCCTGATGGATTATGTGATCTTTGTCAAAACAACTTTGGCTATTTCATAGTGCTCTCTGTGATATGCATACTCTTGTGGCTGCATTAATCACAAATAATAGTCCGATACAAGGAAATTGGTTTCTTCAACTTGTAACTGTAAAGGCTCGTGAGCCCGTACCTTGGGTTTTTCTATGAATTTTTCAAGAGAAAGAGCTTCTGAGTATTAAACAAAGGTGACATTAGCATGCCTTGGCAAAACCCAACTCAAATAATAGCACTCATAAAGATTTTTAGTATGTTCGGATAGGGTGAAAGAAGAGTAGCAATACGACAGAAAATAAAAGAGATAGGCTAAAGGAAATATTGCTTGTTTTGTTAGGAAGTGAAAGAAGAGGAAAGGAGGAAGTAGAACTCCATATTTCCATACACCTTGAGGAATAGGATAAGTGTTATCCTAAGGGAAAGTAAATCATTTAGCTCCCTCCTTTTACCCTTCTCCTTTTCCGGCTTCAACCAAATATAGTGTAAAAGCAACAAAGTGCTAGCAAGTAAATCGTTACTCAATGGTGGATGATGCTATTTAAGTAACTTTAGAAGATAAGAATAGTCTTTTGATGGTCCAACTACTCTTAGGACAGAGATGGGGAAGGCCAAACTGGATACCAGAGTGACGAAACCATTGAGATCTGAACTCCAGATACTATGACTTTGACTTGTGCCTCTTTAGCCCTCAGTTGAAGAACAACAACAACTATGTCTCGCTCTCAACCTGGTTAAGGTCAGCTGTATGAATCCTCTACATTTTGCTCTATTTGGGTTCAGTTCATTCAGGTATCCAATAATTTATCTTTTAAACAAATAAAGGATTCTCTTTAGCCCTCAGTCCAACCTAGCTACAAATTATATTAAAAACATATTCATGGCATGAATACTCATGGGGTGGTTCTTTCCCCACCCCTTATTATCTCATTTTCTTGTTTTCCTTTTTTCGATGACGGTGGTATCTGGCTATCTGCACCAGCTTAAGCGTACTTCGACTAATTCCACCGGTATCTACTATCTCGTACCAGCACGTGCACCAAGTAACTCTGACAACCAAGGCTTGGGCAGATAGGAAGCAATCACCTAGTGTTTGTTTTTCCTCCGCTGAGATTTGAACCTAAGACCTCATCCTTCTCCTATCACTTCATTGACCACTCGTCCATACCCTTGGGTCCTACTCTCTCTCATTTTCTTCCACAGCTACCCAATGAATAAAATAATTAATGTACACTACAAGCAATGTGGAAATGAATCAACATTAAAAGATAAATCCATTCTAATTGCATAGCAGAGTCACCACATAAACAACCAGAAACCCATTCCTAACAGAAACAACACAAAAAAAACAAATGCCCAATTGAACAAAATATGCAAAAGTAGGATTTTAACAAAAATGAAAAAGAAAAAGAGAAGCTTACAGAGCGAAGATGAAGGTGTTTTTTGGCAGTGTAGTGAGTGACAGCTTGAGCAGCAACATCCCCAAAACCCCAAATCAAACCGGAGCTGATGACTTGCGTCTTCACCGGATGTACTGCCAAGCAATTTTGGTACCATTTCCACAACCGCAACATGTAAAAAAAACACTAGTATAAACCTAACAAAGATTATTTCTTTCTTATTTAATGTGCTCACAAAACACGCACACACACAGTAAGAAGGTTGAAAGATATATTGAATTTTTGACAAATGGAAATGGTTGAATTGCACACTCACTCTCTCGGGGGTAAAGCTTTTTGCTTCGATGAACCAACTCCTTCCCCTTCTGAAATTGGTCACGCAATTTGAGGATTTATTTATTTATTTATTTATTTGATTCTTAAATTATTACAGCAGGTATTAAATGCGTGTTGTACATTTTTATGTCAAATAATAACAAACAAAGATATTTACTGTGTTACTACTTCATTCTATTAGCGATAATAGGTGGTTCATAAAGTATTAGTGTGTAATTGATTTTCTTGGACAAGTTTGAGAGATAATTTATGTAATTTTTCTAATTCTGTCGCATCAAAACTTATACAAATGGAAAAAAAAATCATATACTCATACTTTTTCTCTGTATTTGAATTTATTCTTTAATGTTTATACTATTTCATTAGGTCATAACGAAATAGTATATAATATTAAACTACTAAGTAAGGAATTTAAATATATTTAATATATAAAATAAAATTATATGATGTTTTCCTATCAGACAATTTCTATATTTTCTTTCGTTGTTACTTGCTACTAATATAATGTGGAAGACAAATTATACATATTAAACTCGGTCTATAAAATGGTACCAAATAGAAATAGTATCCACTATCCAGTCAAATATTTCGGCAACTAATCTATTCATTTGTGTTTGTGATATTAAAATTTAGGTTTTACTTTGTTGACTATACTTAGCAAAATTGCAGATTACTACTCTTTAAAATATAGTAGGGGGCTAATGGACATGCAATGAAAAGTTTGGTTCATATTATGAAATAAAGTGAAATACTATACTTGAACTATACACTTAACACAATACTTAAACCAACTCTTCCATACACTAGAACAAATATGGAGATTAGGAAACAGTTTACCATTCCCATAGAAACTAGAAAGTAAGACCAAAGAAAAAATTCAGCATAATTAAAATGCAATTTCTCCATCGCAAAAGAAATATTTTATCACAATTCAATTGCATGGCGTGTCTCTGTACCATAATACCACTATATCGCACTTCACTATAAAAGCAAACTTTTCCATAACCAATTTTTATATTATGTTATAATATATGCTTTCTATAACAGCACTTCGCTATAACATTCAAAAATATTCGGAACAAACGAGATTGTTACAGAGAAGTTTGACTATATATATTATTCCTAGTGAGAGAGGGAACAAAGGTACTATATATAAAATTAATAATCCGTGGATGTAATTAAGTACTTTCTTAGTACTGGTTTTTGAACATCAATAACACTTACCATTTCCTAAAAAAAAAAAAAAGGAGCAAGTTACTGAAGTTTCAAATATATATAAAGATGCCTACATTATATCAATGCTACAATCAGTGGCGAAGCCGGAATTTTCATCAAGGGATATCAAAATAAAAATAATTAGATACATCGAAAAATGAATGGGAGTCAACGTACATTAAATATACATAAAATAAAAAAAATTATCTAGCAATATAGTATAATTTTCTGACGAAGGGGTGTCAGTGACACCCCTTGGTTCAATGTGGCTCCGCCACTGGCTACAATATGTAAAAGTGACAGTAAAACCAAACAAAGATTGCTCCTTTTTTCTTCATTGTGCTCACACACACAGATACACTGTGAAAAGGAGGGGGAAGAGGAAAAAATATCATGGCTGCTGTAATTGTGGGTTCTTCACCACCCTTTTGTTTCCCATGTACAGTTTTACTTTTCTTTTTATTTATGTTGATCGGTATTTGAACTTGATCTTTCATTTTGGAGAAAATGACAAAAATAGTTGGGTATTTTCAAAAGGGAAGAGTGTCAAATATACTCATCTACTTTAGTATATTGTCTACATTTAACCTTCGTTATACTATTCGGTCAAATTTACTCCTACCGTTATATTATCCGGCCAAATTTACCCCTACCATCACCAAACTTTTAAAAATTACCCCTTAATCTGTTAAGTAATCTAAAATCTCTTATTTTCTTTTATTTAAATCACTTGTTGTTCTTCTTGCACCACTATTTTCAGAAATTACTGTTAATGTAAATGCTAAAGGTACTAGACCATAAAAATTATTCATGAATATTTTTAATTACCAATGCACCCACTTCTCTTCTTGTTATAATGGGTTTGGAATTGGTTTAAATTTTATTTATTTTTTAACTATATACACACCGTAGAATTTAGTGGGTCTATTTATTATTTATTATATGCAGTTGATCATCATGTATGTACATGTATATTCGAATATATTTTGTTATTGTCTAGTTAGTATAGAGCTCGATCGACTAACTTAATAGTGCACAATGCATAGGGATTTGATTAAAGCAAAGTTGAATTCGACAATGTAAAATCTCCAAGGAACTTCAACTTCTATCACTAATACTTGCAAAGTCTCCATACCTTTGGTGCAATGAATTCATTAAAGTTGGGATATTGTAAATACTTTTGAAATTTAGACAAACTACCTAATTTAGATTCTTTAATTTAGTATACTTTGTTTACTAACTATTGTATTATTTTAATATTTCTTTCTCTTATTTTTTTCCAAATAAAAAAATAGGTAAATGCCAATTATTTCGAAAATAGTGGATCAAGAAGAAAAAAAAGTGACTTAATTAAAATAATTTAGGAGATTCTGAGTCATCTGACGGACTGAGGGGTAATTTTTAAAAGTTTGCTGATTGTAGGGGTTAATTTGGTTAGATAGTATAACGATAGGAGTAAATTTGGTCGGATAGTATAACGGAGGTTAAATGTAGACAATATGCGAAATTAGAGGGGTATATTTGGCCCTTTTCCCTTTTCAAAATGACTCCTTAAATATACTTCTGAATCATTTTGGTCCTTTTTAACTTTTCCAAAGTGAGCATTTTTGTCTTAAAAAAAAATATTTAATTAGTTGTGTTGTTAAATTTAGTGAGCGATATGGGAAAAAAAGTAATATGAACCGACCTTTTGAGGTGTAATTTTTGCAGCTTTTGTGCTTATTAGTTGATGATTTGACGGACTTTACATGTATCAATCTAAGTAAATTTTGTTCTGGTGGGATCAATTCAATAAAAGAAAAAAAGCAATTCGAGTCGGTCATTAAACAATTCATTGCATTTTCTCCTAGACTTAAATATTTTCTTCTTCTTCATACTCTGTTAAATGAAACGAACAAAAAATGCTCATTCTTTGCAATCTTAAATGACCAAAACTGCTCAGAATTATATTTATATGACCATTTTTTATGCAGCAGGGCGCTTTGGCAGGAAAAGTTTCTCTTGTTCATTCTTGCTTCTTGATTAAGATATGAGAAAACAAGAATAAGAAACAGTACTAATACACAACCATTGTCTCCACCTTCTACAATTGCACCTTACCTCTTCAAGAGATCATGCAAAATAGTACTATATTAACTAGCAGCAATTCAAGGCTAAAGAAACCTTATTAAAAGCTACCATTTGTTTTACCAGTTACATCAAAAGCTATAGTAAGGCAAACATAACTTGAGTATCATTAGTTTTAATCTAGAGAGGGGGAAAAAGATGTATAAGATAGACAGTCTAATGTAGTGCTGGCATATCGATTTCTTTATTAAATCCATGCTCCTTCAATCCATCAACGGTTGAAGGAAAAACTAATTAAGTTGCTGTCTTCAGCTCAGGAGCTGCAGCAGTCGAGTAAACTGGGTGAAGCACATGGCCATCCTTGGGCTCAACGTGCACCCACTTGCGTCCACTCAGCTTGTGGCACTCAAACTTTACACAACCTTCTTTCAGAGCATAAAGCGTGTGATCTTTCCCTATTCCAACATAGTTTCCGGGATGGAATCTGGTTCCCCTTTGACGAACAATAATATTTCCAGGTATCACCCTCTGCGTCCAAAAAACTATATCAGACTAAGAATACCGAAGGATGCAAAAAATTGGCTTGAACATATACTTGGTACGCAATGGTTTTGATAAAGTTTCTTTTCAACCCATAATTCCATCATCTCCATGTCATCAACGAAGAGAATCCTTACCTCTCCACCAAATTTCTTTACCCCTAGATTCTTTGGTTTTGAATCACGGCCATTCTTAGTGGATCCTGCTGTCTTTTTGGTAGCCCAACGCTTAAACATCAACCCCAATCCTTCTCCAGATACATCTAAAATTTTCACAAGTAAAACATGTCAGAAAATTCAATACTTCTTGGTGGCGTTTGTTTCAAATTTTACAAAACTGAGTTTTGCAATTCTTTTATCAAGTTTTTGCAAAAACTTTTTGAATGATGAAGTTTCTTTTTTTTTCTGCAAGAGTTTAAAAGCTGAACGAAGTTATCTGTATCTGCAGAAACTTCATCAGACAGTTCTATCAAATGCAGTCTTCGAACATTTTTATATATTTATTGTTTTGAAGAGAGATGCTTCATGAAAGAGTACATCAAAATACATACCACTCGCGCCACTGTAAGTAGGTGTTCTTGTTACGAGATCTCTGATATTTAACCTCCTAAACAATGATGTTGCAGGGTTCATTCTGTCATTCACCAAGCCTGGCACTGAAGATAACGAATGATATCGTGTATGTTAAGGATGAAAACACTTCACTTACGCATCAGCTACAGGATATGCAACAAATAAATAGTTGAATTTGGTCCATCAAGAACGAAAGTACGTACGCTCACAATTTAGTAAATTAAGCTCACAACAAGGTAATTAAACGGCTGCATTCCTGTGCTTTTGCCCTCATCCCCTTTTATCAAACTCCTTGGTACAATACTTAATACTTTATCTTTATCCTCGTGCTCTCTATAGCTTCTTAGGTCACTTTACTCCTCAAACACCGTTATCCTAGTTCATGTCCACCTTCAAAATATTAGTAATACAGTTCATACTAGTTAACACGCTTCATAAAACTAGATGACCTACAACCTCAGCTCTTTTGATTAAAACATTCCTCCCCTGCCACGATCCCACTAAAAAAGTGGACATCATCTACACGGAAGTGCGGCTGTTAAAGCATTCTAGAAGTCTCAATGATAACCTTGGCAGAAAAGTATGTATTACCAGAAGTACTAATTATCAAGTTCTCCAACATGCTAAAAGCCTAAAACAAGACACAAGGACCCATCTGGACGAGCTGATAAGGATTTCAACGAATTGTTTTTTTTTTTGATAACTGAGAACTCCCCCGAGGATCAGTGGCGCATGGTTCGAAACTCGGTGCACAATGGGGTTGCCCCTCTATACTTCTCCACCAGAATACCAGCTTTTGTCTGAGGTTTCGAACCTGTGACATGCGCCTAATACACATATCACAAACCGCTCTGAGAACTAAACCAAAGCCCTGGGGTGATTTCAAGATTTTTTTTGAAATGATCGAGAAATCCAACTAGGGCCAACCCTTAAGACCAACCGCAACCTCCGAAACTCGAGAATAATGGGCCCGCCCCTCTACCTTCTCCACTTAAATACGAGGTTTAATTTGCATGGCGCAGTGCTCTAACCTATAACCTAAGTCACAAGTCCCTCAACCTTTGCCACTTGAACTAGATTTCAAGGACATTTTAGATTGGTTGATACTGAAATAGCTGAGATTTGTGAGGACCATTAATTCAAATTGGTTGTTCTAATAATTGGAAGTATTTGGTACATGATTTGATATATATGAGTAAGTCGCAAAGGATTGAAAACTCGCAATATGATGATAGAGATTCCTTTTTTTTTTTTTTGCCAATCCTTCTTCATACTAACATTATAGGACTTCACTAAAAACTAATAAAAGGTAAATTACTAGTAATAAAAAAAAAAACTCAAAAGCAAACTGGTACAACATTGAGCCATTGTCGAATAGGCACGAAATAAGAGCTCATATCCATGTCACTGAAGAACCATAGAAGTTTTCAGAAAATTTATTACTACTAGTAAAAGCAGATTAATACACCTCACAACTTCGGACTATCAATTAACTATGCCTTAACTCTAAATTAGCTAGGATTGACTACATGAAAGCAAAGGATACTGTTTTGCCTCGTGACAGGAAAATGAATAGAACAATAGACAAAGAAGGAACTTACCCACTGGATTTGCCGGAGAAACAGAGAAAGAGGTTGAAGTTCGCCGCCGACGAAGAGTGGTGTGAACGCGCCGAAGCAGACTCGCGCAATTTCAAATTGGGGTTGATAATATCACTCGATATTTGGGTCCATATAACCCACTAATCGTATTTGGGCTGTGAGTTTGAAATCCATTGGGCCTGTCTCGAATCTGATGAGGCCCAAGTATTTGAATGGCACCAAATAGCCATTTTAGAGGGCTGCTATTTAGGAATTAGCCAATATGTCCTGAATTTCAGTTTTTCAGTTTAATTTTTTAGGATATAAAGTCCTGAAATTAATATTTTTTGTTTAAATTTTAGGACAAAATACGTACTTGTTAATCCTTAATTAACAGTTCTAAGAAGGGCTATTTGTGCACTTCCCCCAATTTTTTGAGACCAATTATGCTACATAGGTCTAAATATAGTTTGCAGTCTGCATTGTAAACTGTAGGAGAATATTTGAGCCAGTACAATGGTGTTTGAGCTTTGGATCGGGTAAATTATAATGGGATTTTTTGTTCCTATACAGTATTTCAAACCTTATTACGAAAAATGCTCATGTTTATGAATTTACCCCACCTAAACACAGTTTATCTACAAAATCTATACATTTATTTAAACTATAATCCTTTCTACGATAATATTTCTTATTTAGGTGCGGGAATTTTGGGATCGCGTATATTTCTTCAGAGATTTTAATGACGCAATCATCACATCTTAATCAAGCCAATGTATTTGTAGAATCCTGTTATTACGCTAATTTTCTCTGATTATCATCGCACCATAGTCAAGTTCTATTCTCTGATTTTCTCTGTTTTCTCTTGGTTTCCATAAACGAAGGTTTTGAAAGAAAAAATTACAAATAATTAGCTACAATTGTATTGAATTTCGCGACATAATGTCAAAATTAGCGATTATGCTTCAGCTAAGTGGTCATTGGGATAGCGTTATGAGACACAAAGATTTTAATGTTGATGGAATTGTATTCAGTGAAGATTCAAATTATAGTCAATTGAATTCTGCAATTACAGAGCATCTAATGATCAATACCTCCGCAAAAATCATCGAAATCAAATACACTGTCAACGAACATTGTCCTGCAATGAAAATTCGGAACGATGTCGGAGTTCGAGTATACATGGAGACGAAAAGGGAAAACAAAAATTTAAAAATGTATCCGCTGTGTATAACAGTGCGTGATTTCAATTTGGAATGCAGTATCTCTAATTCGAGGACAATTGCATGTTTGCTTTATTTTTTCAGTGCTGATGTTTTGTCAATATCACATGTTCTACAATTTTACTACAACTTATCTACAATAATACTACATAACAAATGTAGTATTATTTAATTTTATGTCTACTCAAGTATTCAATTTCACGTGTTCTATAATTTTACTACAATTTATCTACAATAATACTACATAACAAATGTAGTTCAATTGTTATTTTTACTCAAATATTCTGTCAAATACTGAACACATAAATATACAGAGGTCTGAATTGTAGATACTTTTAATTGAGTGCAGGTTCTTCTGAATATCGTATGTCTAACGTGGTACAATTTTCAAACAATTGTAACACAATTGGAGAAGTATCAGGAACAGAGAAGTTGATTGGTAGGCCCACATCTCCGGCAATTGTGGAATATGAAAGTATCATCATAACAGAACATACGCCAAATATTATTGAAGTAGGCCAAGTTTACCAAGACAAGCAAATAATTATCAGTACAATGAAGCACTATTATGTCATGAATAAGTTTTAATTTAGGGTGAAAAGGTGTAGTGCAAGAAGGTAGAAATATTTCATTTGTCAAATTCATATTTTTGTATAATTTGTAATTTTTTTGTATATAAATTATTTAATATAAGATTTATGTGCTTAAACAGTCTCGTATTTTGTAGCTACATTTTTCATAACATTTTTTGAATTACTTTTATTCTGTAGCTACTGCTTCGTATGTGTTGGGGACAATTGTATATGGCACTTTAAGTCCACCAGCATAAACGAATCAGCATTGTTCAAGGTTCGAAAATTCAACAGCTTGCACACATGCTCTGTGATGGGCAACACATACATACAATGCAAACCTACTGCCATGGTAGTTGGCAGCATGGTTATGCCAAAATATACGGATCCTAAGATAATATACACACCAAAAGACATACAAACTGATGTGTTGTTGGATTATAGTATGAACTTAACATACATGCAAGCTTGGAGAGCAAAGGAAAAGGCTTTGGAATTTTTGAGAGGTCATCCTGCTGATTCCTACAGTCGCTTGCGGAGTTATTTGTATATTCTGGAGAAGACTTATCCGGAGTCGGTAGTGAAATTGCAAAAGATTGAAGATGGTTGTTTCTTGTACGCATTTGTTGCACTTAGTACGTCCATCAAGAGTTAGGAGTATTGTAGGCCAGTTGTACTAGTTGATGTCACCTTCTTAAAGTCGGCATATAAGGGAATCATGTTAACAGTTAGCACAATGGATGCAACATGTATTGTAGATTAATTGTAGAAATATTGTTACAAAGTTGTTTTTCAGTCTGTATTTTTTATACTCTCAATTTTTATTACAGAATTGAATTTCTTTTTTCCATCTGTGTGATTGGTAGCATATTACCACTGGCATACGATGTTGTTGATTCAGAAAATGACGCATCATATAGGTATTTTTTGAGCTATTCAAATATGCATATGGTGAAAAACCAAATATGTGTGTTATTTCGGACCGGAATGAGAGTATCGTGAAGGCAACATATACTGTTTATACCGGCATGCCACATTATGCTTGCATGTATCATATTTGGACAAATGTAAGGTCAAAGTTCAAGAAGGGTCATCTAAAGTTAAGCGAATTGTACTTTGTCACGACACGATCATACACGCTTGATGAATTTAATGAAAGAATGTCAAAGATTGAAGAGATCGACATGCGTGTTAAAGCAAACCTATACGATATTGGCTATCACAGATGGTCTCGAGTACATGCTACGGTGAACAGAACGTGGACGATGACATCAAACATTGCAGAGTCATTGAATGCGATAACAAAAGATGCAAGAGATGTGCCCATAGTAGAACTATTAGAGTACATGAGGACTCTTCTTGAACGTTGGTGTCACGACCCAAAATCTCACACATCGTGATGGCACCTATCTCGATACTAGGTAAGCCGATAACATCAATAACCCACAATTTCTTTTAAATACTGAAAACATAATAATTAAGTTTAAGAGTAAATCTCCCAAATATTAGAAATAAACACACACCCAAAATCTGGTGTCAGTGAGTATATGAGCATATATACATTACTAGTCTAGGAAAAATCTGGTCTATAATAATAATTCGAGACCAATTACAATAACAAAAGAATAGGGAAGGAGAGACAAGGTCTGCGAAACATGGCAGCTACCTCTGAATCTCCGGGAAAATTGACTGTGCGAAAAAATCAACACCCACTGTATCCGGGATCACCTGGATCTGCACACGAAGTGCAGGGTGTAGTATGAGTACAACCAACTCAGTAAGTAACAATAATAAATAAGAACTGAAAGTAGTGACAAGCTTCTTAGCTAAGTCCAAATATAATATTTTTCAATATAAAAGAGTAGGCATGCTCTCAGTTCAACATTTAAGATTTTACTGAAATTTCATATCAAGGTTGACCGGGACAGAAAATAATATTTTCCAAAATTTCAAAAATAGCCAAGCTGAAATGCAGCAAACAATGAAATCAATGCATCCTCTCAGAGTAACAGTCACTCAATCCTCCTATTCACTACAACCTCAAAGTCACTCTTTTCTCACAGTCACTCGACACTCGACACTCGACACTCGGCACTCGCACTCAGTAGGTACCTGCGCTCACTGGGTGTGTGTACAGACCCCGGAGGGGCTCCTTCAACCCAAGCGCTATATCAAGCCAATCATGGCATAAATCAATAAACATGTTGCGGCGTGCATCCCGATCCATAAATATCATCACCATTAGGCCCTCTGCCTTACTCAATCATCAACCTCTTCAGTCTCTCGGGCTCTCAGAAATCATGATAAACAACCCAAAAATGGTGATATGATGCATCAATAATAAATAAAAAAGACTGAGGTATGATATAAATGAATAAACATGACTGAGTGAAAAATTACAATTTGAACATATTACTCAACCACAAAAATGACCCCAGTGGGTACCAACAATAACAACATATGCCTAAGCATGATTTTTAATACGAGTCTCAGCTCACTTTTTTCTGACATATAGAGAATATACGGATATCAACAGATTATTCAAATATACAGTCCCATGGAATTTGACCAAGTCACAATTCCTACGGTGCATGCCCACACGCCCGTCACCTAGATATGCGTCACCTCAAAACCAATCACATAACACATAATCCGAGGATTCATACCCTTAGGACAAAATTTAGAACTGTTACTTACCTCAAACCATGTAATTCTTTATTCCGCTATGCCATTGCCATGAGAATTTGTCTCCGAAAGCCTCGTATCTAGCCACAATCAATTCTATTCAGTCAATACCAATTATTGTAATTAATTCTATAAGGAAATACTAATTTTCCAATAAAATCCGAAATTAACTCAAAAATCGTCCATGGGACCCATGCCTTGGAAGCCGACAAAAGTTACAAAGTATGAACGCTCATCCAACCATGAGTCCAATTATACAAATTTTACCAAATTCCAACATCAACTCGACCCTCAAATCTTTAATTAAAGTCTATGAAGATTTCTACCATTTGCAACTCAATCTTTACCCATTTGAACTAGGGGTGGGCATAAAATCCGAAAAATTAAATTTCGAACCAAATCGAATTAATTTGGTATTTCGGTTTTAGTTTTTTCGGTATTTCGGTTTATTTCGGTACAGAAAATTTGGTATTTCGGTAATTCGGTACGGTATACGGTATTGAGTTTTTGGTATTTCGGTTATTTTGTTCACTGCTCTTTTTCTATTAGTAAGTCTTTTGAGTTTTCCCAGGTACTTTTTCTTCCCAGTATACCATTTTTTAAGCAATGACGAAAAGTTAGTTATTCTAACCCTAGATTTGACTTGGGTTTGGAATTTGGGCTTTCTATAAATATCCCACTTTTCTTTTATGTGCATCCTCTCCTTTGTTGCATAGTAACAGATATACCCTTAACCAAAAGAAAGAGTCAAAATGGTGTCCTTAAATTTAACTTCTTTTATGCTTGTTCTGTGCTCATTTTCATAACCTTAAAAGTTTCAATTGCTCATACCGACCAATATGTTTTTCTTTCCCCTGTTATCAATATGTTTTATGTTTTACTAAATCAACAGATTAGTTCCATCTTTTTCCCATGAAAATATAATTAAAAGTTGACTACTCTTCTGCAGCTAAGCAAACCTTTGTTGTGGTCCGTGAAGTAGAAATCGGTTTAAACCGAAACCGTACCGAAATAAAATAAGAAATACCGAACTGTACCGAAATACTTTGGTACAGTATTTGGTATACACAATTGATAAACCGAATACCGAAATACCGAACCGAAATTCTTAAATACCGAATCGAAGTACCGAATATCCACCCCTAATTTGAACTTAACAATCTTTTCACAACCTTATTTGTATGTATACATAATACTCTTACACCCAAGAATCATACTATTAATCACCCATCTTTACTCTAAACCCGAAATTGAAGAATTGGGGAAAGAAATTCTTACCTCTTTGAAACCCTAGCAAGATCCTTGTGAAATCTTCAAACCTTGAACAAGAATCGATGGATAAATGACTAAGTCTTCACTTTCTCTCTCTAAAATTCTCTCACATCTCTCTAAAATGTCAGATTTTGGCTCAAAAATGAGCTTCAAGGGCTATAAATCGAAGTTGGGTCACGTAAAAAATTAGAAAGAATGGAAGCTCCGACGTAGTTATGCGATCGCATAACAACTAAGCGGTCCGCATACCGGCCGCATAATTTGGCCTCCAAAGCTGGGCGTTACTGACCCGGTCAGCGGTCATTATGCGGCTCGCATACCTATTCTACGGTCACATAATGCACCGCAAAACAGGTTTGCGGTCGCATAGTGCACCGCAGATTTTCCTCAATCTTGCCCCTCTCCCGATCCACTCTGCGACTATAATGTGGTCCACAGAGTGATTCTGCGACCGCATAGGGTCGCAAAAATGACCTTTTTTCCAGCAAAATTTTCCTTTACACATCAGTGTATTGTTCAACCCAAAGAGTTCGAGCCACAAAACCTAAATTTCCTACCTCGAAATCATAAAACCTTAATTTTCTTAGCAAAATTTCTCCGGGGTAGTTACACATGAGTCATCATCCGGTCAGCCTTTTTAACTTAAATTCTAACCCTTGGAACTAAGTGCTCCAAATCATTTCAAAACCTCACCGGATTTGAACTAATTACCCCGAAAAGCCAAATAACAACCGTAAATCATAATTTGAGCAGTAAATGGGGGAACGAGATTGCAATAGTCAAAAACGACCGTCCAGGTCGTTACTGTTGGACTAATGAAAAGTTATCGAATGCAAAGGGCACGTTCACATACCTTGGGAAAAAATACAACAAAGAGTTGGAGGACAACATGACATTATCGCAGAAGATGAGAGTAGGTTATAGCAGTAACATCAGATCATTGATTCCATCAAACTAAATATATATTGTTAATTGTAGAAAAGTTATTGTATAATTGTAGTTATTTTGTTTTGTATCTTTTGCTGACAACTTGTTGTGTGTTTGTAATGAAATTGTAGGTGATGGCTTCCACAGATCACATCCATACTGTGATAGATGGTGTGAAGCGCTTCATTGTTTGCTATCAAAATAAGAGATGTAGTTGTGGACAATTCCAGCTTGATGAACTTCCTTGTGCACATGCTTTGGCAGCTTTGAGGTACAGGAACGAGTCTTATGAAAACTATTGTTCTCTTTATTACACGAGGGAGAGCCTTTTGCAGACTTATGAAATACTAGTAGACTCGCTGCTTGACGAAAGCAAATGGAATGTACCATAACATATAGCCGAAGAAGTTGTAATGCCACATACTGGGAAAAGACAGCCAGGGAGACCTCAAAAATAAAGATACAAACCATACGACGAAGTAAATGCAAAGAAGCACAAGGTTTTATGTGGCAACTGCGGACTACAAGGGCATAACAAAAGATCTTGTAGGAATGCTCCCAAAAGGAAATAAAAATTAATACAGTCACAAGATTTTTTTTTCCTGAGTATTGTTGATGAAAATATGTCTTTTAAGACATATGAAGTTGTATTTGTTCTGTTCTGGAGAATTATAGTTGAGGTGTAATTGTGTTGCTAATTTGAATAATGTATGTCCCCTATAATGAAATATTTTCTACTCTTAATGTAATTGGTTTGTAGTTGTTTTGTTCAAATGCTGAGTTTATTTACTTTTCAGCTTTTCCTAACAACACTGCTTAAAATTTAATGGATTATGTATTTTTGTATATTATTTGTAGACATAATTGTAATTAAACTCTAAAGAAATTATATGGTAACAATATCAAGATCAAGTACTAACAACTTTCAACCAAAAAACTATTTTCTATTCTAAGTAGTAGAATTCTGGACAAAATAACAAAACAAAAGGTAAAATAACAGTATCACAAATCTGCTACAAATAAATTGCAGCCGACTTGTTCTTAGTTAACAATTTATTTACAACTTTACTACAAACCAACGGCAACTAAACAATTTAACTACAATTTTCCTACTGAAAAAGGCAACCAATTCTTATTTTTTCGGACTTGTGTTCTCTCGTTCACAGTTGGTGCACATTTTCTTCTTGCTAATCTTCCAGTTACCTCACTTTAACTAATTGCACCAATCTCTTACTTTTTCCTAGCATAATCCCAAAGCAGCGCTCCATAACGTCTACGATGCTGATCAATATCAGAAATGTCTTCCTTTGAAATCGCTAGCTCTCTCATGCTGACATATTCTACAAATGCCGACGCGTATATACCACAGTCACTGCAAAAAAAAATAGGGGAAAAGATTTAACATTCAATGTAAAATACAATCTGTTAAATAGATAGAAGGAAAAACAACATTTTCATACAGTGATCCCTCTTTTTGCTGGGGTATCTCACCGACCAATCACTGAATGTCAAGAGGGTAAGTAACACCCTTTTCAATGTATGCCTTTGTGTTCTTGTAGTTGATGTCTGGACGTTTGCCATAGAAGTCGGTGCATGACTAGTAGAGGGGAATCATAACAGCAAACTTGTTGACAACAGATTCAACAAGGTTATAATTTCGTGAAGAGGCCATAGAATCATAAACATATAAAACCCTATCGGTAATGTCAAATACAGCCAACAACCAATGAAATTTCTCCACAATATTTATGGGCCTAATCACAAAATCAACTTTATCCCATACAATATTTGCAAGTAACCTATACCCCAATATGTATCCTGATACGAAGTCGTGGGGTTTGACAACAACAAGCTTCTTATCGGCAAGAACATTAATGTACATCTGATAAATTTGTTCAATTCTAGTCTTGAACATACAGTCAGTGGTTGTAAACCGTATTTTATTTTGAGAACCATACTTTCTCCTCTTTCTCAAATAGTATAAAATAACATCAATGTGCTGCAAAAAAAAATAGATTTCATTATTTCTCAATGCTTCATACAATTTAACTACAATTTTTAAACAAAAAAACTACAGAATTCTAAAATAACAGAATACTACAGCTAATCATTAAATTCTGTCAGGGTATGTGTGTACTGTGTTGCTGAGGACTTGCCCGGGATGTGCCAAAGTATAAAACTACTCTTTTTTATCAACTTTATCCACTCCAAGATTATATCACGGCTTGAGTTGGTTATTTTTTAAAGAATAAGGCGCCTTCCTCCCATTTAAACACATACCAATTACAATTATTATGTAGTTTCAACTGGAAATCCAAAAATTGTATGCACTCGATATTATAAATAAAATTGTATAGTCTAACCTCTTTAAAACCGTGTTGGTACCAAAGTATAACCACTTAGTGAATTCTTCCAACAAGTCAGGATCAACATCGTCGCCAATAACCCAATAAATGGATGCTTGATGAGGAAAGTTGGAGGTCCAACAGAAGTGCTTCCCCCAGAACTGTAAAAAGGGAGAAAGGGGGATTTCGCATGCTTTCCGGGCTGCCTTGTTGTTCCTTGATGCACATAGGTTGTTTCATCTTCATTAATCTCACCGAACTTAAAAATATGGGAGAAGTTCTGTGGCAGCTCAAAATCATCAAGTGTTACCTCCCTTTTTCCAGACCCGGAGTCATTGTCCGAATCACCTACATTGATGTAGTCGGTTGGTTCACCTTCAAAATTTAAAACAAAAGAACAACATTGTATGTTGCGTTAGTTCTTTTTGAAAAATTGAAACTTATATAAAACATGTTGTTCTTTTCCTACAATTATATTGTAACATATAATATCACTGAAATCTTCACAGCAATCGTCTCATTGTTGTATAACATTTGCTTGTTGAATGGGAGATTGCATTTTCGTAATCTCATTCTCCTAATTTAAATGCTCTCCTTGTATGCCAACTTTAGCATCGTGTTTTGGAGAGTCCACATGCATAGTTTCTTTCTTTGTTACAATGAATATGCACAACTTAATAAAATTGTAGATAATTTGTAGTAAACAGAAACAACGCTGTAAATAAATTATAGTTTAATTGTAGTAAATTTGTTGAAATGTTGTCGTGTAGCTGAGATGCAATATGTATTGTGAAATATGTTGATAAAATGTACTAAATCATACCTGCAGTTTCTTCATCCAATGCCCCTTGAAATTGAGAAGATAAGTCAACACCTACAGGAACATTCTCCTCATTTTGAATGCCATTCATGTGTTATGTATCTAAGAAAATCATTGGAAATATAATGTAGATTATTTGTTGGTAATTTAGGCTATATGTAGATATATTATAGGTATAATGTAGATGCTTGTTGTCCCTTGAAATCGGTAAGATAAGTCAACACCTACAGGAACATTCTCCTCATTTTGAATGTCATTCATGTGTCATGTATCTAAGAAAACCATTGGAAATATAATGTAGATTATTTGTTGGTAATTTAGGCTATATGTAGATATAATGTTAATATAATATAGATACATATTTTATTGTTGCTGGCCAACACTGGTTTAGCACTACTGCCCAGATTGTGTTGATTGTTCTTTTCTTTGTAATGCTCATCATTTTTCGTAGAACTGTCAGTAAACTGCAAGCATAATTTGTTAGGTCATATACTTTATGAATGATAATACAAACATGGACATGGTAAAAATTATTGTCCAAAATGAATATATTTCGAATGAAACCTTAGCATCAATGTTATTATCCATTTGACTGTTTATTGCCTGTAAAAAAGACTTGATGTATCTTACAATAAGAGGCATATATATATATATAAAGAAGACTAAAAATCAATAATTAGGTATACCTCTTTCTTGAAGATTCCAAAGTCTAAACCCACCTACATATTAAAATAGAAAGAGTTAACGAAATAATTTGCATAACATAAATTGAAGAAACCAGCTAGGATTATGTATAGATGTTACCTTATCAACATATTTTCTTAATTTTTTTTATTTGTTTCACAATATCTTTCTTGCCATCTATTCCCATTGCGTGCTTATGTCCAGATGGAGATAGAGCATCTGTCTGATGCTCGGCCTTTGTTTCAGCTTCTTCAAGGATGCATTCAACTTTGTCTGAAAAATTCATTCTTGAAAGTTCTTCCGGAGCTTCAAGTATGTTGGTGAACTGAGTGAAAACAATGTGAGGGATCTAGTCATAATATGTATAAAATGTGTCGATAATTTGTATTAAATTGTCTGCCTAGAAGTGAAAAATATTTACCTTGATCCATGATAGTTTGATTATTCTACCTTCCAATGCATATAACCATATCTTGTCCTTACTAGCTGCCCAGTTAAGTATGTGGGGGATCGAATTACCAACCCTTGTAGCTATATCAGTGTTGACTGTAGAGCAACACTCATACAACCATATTTGCATAGCGAGTGCAAAACCTCGAATGGCATAAAAATGCACAGAAGGGTTGGGCTTGTGCCTAACGGACTGAAGCAATTGTGTATAAGCTTTGATATCCCATGCGTAATTCGCATATTGTCCCGATTCCACCAAGTAGACCTAAAATGGTCTATCAAACCTAAATTATCTCTGTCTGAATGACGGAGAAAGAATTCTATCAGATAGAGAATACACAGCTTGACTGCATCCTCATCATTCACCCAACTACGGCTGGTTACAATTTGTTTCAAGTATGACTTCTCAACTTTTTCCTTGTTCGGAAAATAGCTCCTCGTTATTTTATTGTCATACTTAGTTGTCTAACCAAAGTCCGTCGCTTCTGTAAAACATATAAGGCAGTGATAAGGGCAAACTCTCTCAATCCAAAGTTCAGCCTCTCACCTTTTATCTCTGCTGTAAAAAAGTCAGAACCAAATGCGTTCAATTCATACTTCATGAGAAGGTGAATTGCCTGATTTTTGATACATATTTTGGGCAGGGAAAGAAAATGCCCAAAACATGTTTTCTTAAACAACTTTAACCCATTTTCAGACAATAGCACATTGATTTGGCCAGGAGCAGGGTCGGATAATGTCTGGAACCTAGTGATGCCATAATCAACATCATGTGGTGCAAAAAATGTTCTATTTTGCACCAAAAGAAACAGTAAGTTAATAAAACTTGTTTAAAGAACAGAAAACAAAATAAAAATATTTCTACTACAATTTAACTACAATCAAAAAGACATTAATACATTGCATACAAGTAAGTTACAAAATTAGTCAACATATATAACAACTGACTACATTGAAGCTATAAATGCACTGATAAAATTATGTTTAGAGCAAGAAATTAGAAAATAACAACTAGACATAATATATACAATTTCTTTACAGAAAATGAAACTAACATCTATAAAATAGAGCAAATAATAACCAATAAAACTAACTAAATCATGTAGTGCATTCCCTAATAAAATAATTTCGAATAATATACAAGAAATTTACAATTTACGGGGAAATGTAGAAAAATTGATAACCTACAACAAGTATACACTATATAGACAACATTTCTACAAATACAAAAAAATATATATGTATAGTCATGAGAATGAGAACATAACTTAAAAAAAAAATTGTAACTACTAAAATTTTACCTTCTGCAATGACTGTTTGAGTATAGTTTTTGGTGATTTTTGAACCTTCTTCTTTTTTAAAGGTTTGATAGTAGGAGAAACTCTGATTGTT
Source organism: Nicotiana otophora (assembly GCA_000715115.1). Classification (NCBI taxonomy): domain Eukaryota; kingdom Viridiplantae; phylum Streptophyta; class Magnoliopsida; order Solanales; family Solanaceae; genus Nicotiana; species Nicotiana otophora. The sequence goes on along the minus strand of AWOL01S0079033.1, from coordinate 13,598 downwards.
TTTGCAGCTTTCGGGATAACTTCTTCTTCGACGAAATCATCATCGCGAGCAATTTCTTTGCCCTTTCACTTTACTGATTTAGCAGATGTCGAAGCTTCACCAGCATCCCTATCATGCTTAAGTTTTATTTGAGCTTCTGCCCTAACTTCACGAGAGGAAAGCTTTCTCTTTGTCTCTGATTTTGTATGTGCCGATTTCACTACTTTTCTGGGTGAATCTTGTGAGAAAACACCCAAATCAAAAGTTGGAATACAACCAACATTAGCTTTTTTAGGGCCAATCTTCAGAGCTGCTTTCTTCTTCATTGAAAGAGAAGGAAAATCAGTAGTAGCTACTATTTTGGTAGGATTTACAGATAGAATTCAGAAAAATTGAGAGAGATTTTTGACAAAAAAAAGTGAAAGATGTGGGGGAGTGGGATATGTACGTTAGAGAGAGATTATACGAGTTAATAGATTCTCATTTAAAATGTACATAATTGGTAAATTGTATATGCCTATATAATTAAATTGGAACTTGAGTAGGGAGAGTAATAAAGTTTCAAACAGTGTATAAGAAATAAGAGCTTATATCCATGTCACTAAAGAACCATAGAAGTTTTCAGAAAATTTATTACTAGTAGTAAAAGCAAATTAATACACCTCACAACTTCGAACTATTGGGCCTGTCTCGAATCTGACGAGGCCAAAGTATTTGAATGGCACCAAATAGCCATTTTGGAGGGCTGCTATTTAGGAATTAGCCAATATGTTCTGAATTTCAGTTTTTCAGTTTAATTTCTTGGGATATAAAGTTCTGAAATTAAGATTTTTTGTTTAAATTCTAGGACAAAATATGTACTGGTTAATCCTTAATTAACAACTCTAAAAAGGGCTATTTGTGCACTTTTCCCAATTTTTTGAGACCAATTATGCTACAGAGGTCTAAATATAGTTTGCACTCTGAATTGCAAACTGTAGGAGAATATTTAAGCCAGTACAATGGTGTTTGAGCTTTGGATCGGCTAAATTATAATGAGAAATTTTCAGAAATGACTATTGTTTAGTGGTTATTAACTTCTTATAACTACCATATATACAATTACTTTCCACAGCTACCTTTTAGTTGTTATGGTAATATATTCGAGCTACTATATTCATGAATACAATAACAAAAATTGGCTAAAAAATAGGGTAGCCCAGCTGTCAGCCGTTGTATTCACATGTATTCATGCTATATATATTCATGAATACAACGTAATAATTGGTCTCTCAAGTTGTTTAATAACTGAAAGATGCTAATTTAACGGGATACACTCCTAATATAATTCTCCTAAATCAATTATAACACACAACATTATCAATCCAATTAATGAGAAGATTTATCATACGCTAAACACCAAAAAACATAGCATTCTTCAAAGTTTCAGTCCCTCATTTTTTCAGATACATTTCAAGTTTTTTCTCTTCTAACATTGTTCGAGGTTCTGCTCGGAATTGATACAAGTATCTACAGAAATATTTTGAAATTCAATTTTCTGTATATGAATACATCATGTATTTATGCCGGATACCACCTGTAATAGTAACCTACTGCCTACATATTTCATAATAAACCTAGTGCGTGTATTATGTTGTATCTAACAATTGTGTTCAATGTATTCAAGTTTATTTTTATATTCACAATATTTTATTTATTTGACAAGGTGGGTTGCTCTGATGGTAAGCACCCTCCACTTCCAACCAAGAGGTTGTGAGTTCGAGTCACCCCAAGAGCAAGGTGGGGAGTTCTTGGAGGGAAGGATGCCGAGGGTCATTTGGAAACAGCCTCTCTACCCCAGGGTAGGGGTAAGGTCTGCGTACACACTACCCTCCCCAGACCCCACTAGTGGGATTATACTGGGTTGTTGTTGTT
>AWOL01S0079031.1:38366-58134 GCA_000715115.1 Nicotiana otophora | reverse complement strand
GATCCCCTTCTTCATTCAGAAGTTTATGAAAGTAAGTCTGCCATCTCCTCTTAATCTGGGCATCTTCCATCAATACTCTACCATCTTCGTCCTTGATACATCTCACTTGGTCCAAATCTCGAGCCTTCCTCTCCCTCAACTTGGCCAGCCGGAATAACTTCTTCTCCCCACCTCTTTTCCCCAATTCGTCGTACATGCGATCATAACCCGCAGTCTTAGCCTCTGTGACCGCCAGCTTAGCCTCCTTCCTAGCTGCCCTATACCTCTCCATGCACATTCGCCTCTCCTCTTCACTTATGCTCCCCACTAACTTCAGGTACGCCGCCTTCTTTGCTTCAACTTTACCTTGGACCACTTCATTCCACCACCAATCTCCTTTGTGCCCACCAGATGAGGAGGTTAAATTAACATCGAGATAATATTAGTATCACAACAACACTCATAGAATTTTGGTAATAAAATTTAATTAATTATCAAAAAATTATTTATATTGTGCCATTGGTGAAATTAGTCTATAGATCTAGTCAGCAGGCACTGGGTAATTAGTGTCTCTTCTTTTTCTTTATTTTACGAAAAGAATATTTGTAACAAAAGAATGATTACGAATGGTATTCGTAATTATTTTTCCTAAAGCTGACTTATTATTCAATCCTCGAAAATAATTACGAAACCAAATGAGGTTTAGGTTTTGATTGAAGCTGTTAAGTAACCCAAAGAATTGTTGGACAACTTGGATATTGACTTTTTAAAACCATTTGTTAGATTTATTTTTTTTCTTTTTTTCAATAAAACGTCTCGTTCCAACATATAAGGATCTCGTCATGTAATGTTTGTATTTAATTAAAAAAAAAACTTAGCTCCCCATGATTGGAGGAACCAAAGGGTTTGGAGAACAACCAGGTGTCGACATATTTTGAGAATAATTAAACCGACAAATTAAAATATTGCGTGAGTATATAATTTCATAATGGCACTCAACTGCTCGCGATTCTCTTTTTGTTTTCTTTTTAAAACTTAGTCTTTTGTTTTATCTTGGGGTGGGAAATTAACTTATAGTTTGCCAATAACCTATCAACCAGTGATGATGCAATATATAGCAGTCTTAATCAAGGATTAAGAGATGAATTTTTCAGTGCTGATGGACGATGGTGTTAGCTTTAATTAGTCAAACAAATCCATTATTAATTATCAAGTTGTCGTACATTCGTACGTCGGAAAACTTTAGCTTTACGTGAAAGGGCAATGGTTTTGCTAGATAATTACATGTTACATTTTTCCAAGTTATTCATCTCATTCTCATGTCATAGTGGTACTTGTGCCTTCTTTTTCTTTTTTCTTTTGTGTTTCCTATATTTTTTTAAATCTGGTTGTGACATCAAAAGTTTTTATCAAGCTCCATAGTAATACTTCCTTAAGTACCAGTACTGTTTATATGCTTATTATTTTACTATTCTAAAGTTGCATTACACTTGAGATAAATGAATCAGTTTAAAATCGAGATAATGATCCGTAAGAACCTGCATATAAAAAGGCAACAGAGAAAATTGTCAAATTTCGTATAAAATATATTTTATGCCCAAGATCTCAAATATTCTTGCTAGGATTTTCAATGCCATTAGATTATAACAAGAAAGGTTTAATTTTCACAAATGTATAGTCAAAAATAAAATATAACTGCAAGAAACTTAATTCAAAGAGGCATATGGTCATATGGAAACAAATGGAACTCATTCCTCTTCTTCATTCTTTCTTAGAATTCCAAATATATTGACATCATGGTTAGCTGCAACGGATCAAAATTCCAGTTCTGTTTTTTTATTACAAGTGTTCGGTATCTGCTTTGGGGTCCGACTAATCCATATTTGTACCGAAAAATCCTACTTTAAGGTGTAAAGCGCTCCTTACCGTAAGACTCAAAATTCCAATTCTACCAAAACTTAGTCTCATATAATCCTCCTATTATTCTTTTTCTTTTTCTTTTCTTCTTCTTTTTTTTTTTGGTTCAGGAGGAGGCCTTCTATTTTTTCTTAATTAACAAATAGTTTCAACTGATCAGGATGAGTTGGCTATGAACAAGCTGCCCACACATAGTTGATACTTGATAAGTTGTATCTAGCTAACTAATGAGATTATTATCCTTGAGTTGACGACTCCAATTAATTAAAATGTGAATTATTATGCTCCATATCAAATCATTTCTAGTTGAAAACTAAAGATGAACCAAATAAAGGAAATGAAGGTGATTCATTGAGTTTATCCAAAAAGAGGGAGCCTTTGACATTTCGAACATAGCGCCTAAGCAAAATTCGTAGTAATGTCATATTTAAAACTTACTTGACCATTGTATTATGGTTGGTTCAATTTTCTAAATGAACTCACCAATAATTGTCTTGCATGCTTCTGTTTACTCTTAAAAACAGATAAAATTAAATTTGTGAGTGATTTTAAGAATATGTGGATTAATTCGATACAAACGATAAATTGTGTTAGATTAAACAAATAAAGATATAGTAAATCCAAACCACGCGAGGAGGATGATTCCAGCCTTGATGGAATATCCACCCTCAATCCGGATTCACAAGGGCTAGCACTGATGAATGAGAATAAGAGTTATGAATAACATTGAAAATAATAGTATATTGCTTTGAGATGCGTGTTACAATGTGTTCAATGAATAATAAACTCCCCTTTATATAGTAGGAAAGTTTTACCCTAAGTAATATTCTATAAAAGGTAAAAATCTCTAGTTTAACTGATTACTGGATTCCCGTCAGTACGTCGAGATCTGTGCCGTGATACCCGATTGGTCGCGGATATTACGGCCTTCCAAATCGTGTTCGATTTCCCAATAATGCTCTCCAAAGTCTCTTGGGATTTAAACCGATCCTGGGGTCATGGCCTAGATATACTCGAGGGGGCGTCGTCCCCCCGGTGTCTGACTCAATGAGTCCCTCACCTCGATTTCGGTTCCTTGTCATCGCGTTCCTTACTCGATTTATTTTATCAGGAACCGGGCCGTCTTAAGGGTTCGGTTTCACCTCTATTTATACAGATAGTCTCCTCGTTTCTCGGAGAGTAAATTTTACGAAAACGACGAGGAACGACATGAGTTCTTCGATCTCTTCTTCAACACGCTGCGACACAAAATGATAAAGAATGGAAACATCCCATCAGTCGTGTCATTATGACATCAAATGCATGTCAGTCGTCGGTAGGCTGCCCCTGGATACGAAACGTCATGGAAACCCTATAAATATCCCCTCCTTCGTTAATTTTTCACTTTATGTTCAAACTTCTACCCTCGTGCCTTCAGGATTTCATTACCCTCTTTTATACTCTAGCATTGTTACCTCTGTTTCTCAAGATTTTTCAGTACGTTGCAAAAGTTTTACTCATCTTCTACTCAAACCAACGCATCTGAGCTTTCAACTTTCACCCTTTCTTTATCTTTTTCAAGTTTTTCCAGATAACAATGACCAAAACCTCCAAATCTGTTCCCCAAAAGGTTGCTTCTACCTCCCAACCGACTGCCGAAATTAACGAAATTGCTCCCGATGTGGTCGACCTCGAGAGGCCCGCCGCTAACGTGGCTACCGATGAACCGGCTGCTGAACCTCCCTTGAAGATGTTCATTCCCGAGGGTTGTTCGGTCTCTGATGACTTCAAGGTTGAGAATCCCTCTTCGGTGCAGGGTCGGCGTGAGGAGGCATCGAGATATATTTGCTCAATCACCGAAGATGACCTCTTAGCGGTCCGAAAGGGCTGCAACTAGGCCGACAAGGATATAGTGTCCCCCGACTCCGAGGAGGCCATTACTACCCATGTTGAGGGATACCTAAGTAATTATACTTATCCCTTCACACTGGGCCCGGTGGACCCGGTCATTATAGACTTCTATAAGAGGTACGAGGTATGCCTCGGTCAAATCCACCCATCGTTGTGGAGGATTGTAATCCTCCTTCGATTTTTTGTGAACAAGATCGACTCTTGTCGGCTCACCGTGGATCATCTAATCCGCATATACAGTCCCCGAATCTTCCAAAGGGGACTGATAAATCTCGTGCGTCCCCATTCTCAAGCATCGATGAAGACAGGGATCGAGGCTAGCAGGGATGCTTTATCCGGGTGAGGACCTCAGACTTGATTCCGGCTGAATTTAGGCCATTCCCCGAGAAGTGGAATGCATCACGTAAGCATAACTTTTCTTTGAATATTGATTTCATGCTCATCTCCTTTTTCCTCATTAGTATTCGTGGTGGTGCAGCTGTTGCTCAAGTCCTAAATGTTGTCCTTCAGTTAAAGGAGTGGATTAAAGGCATTGTCTCACATATGCCCTATTATGAGCGCTCGTGGCGCAAACTCCCGAAGGACCGTTGGGAGGCCCGTTCCCATGGTAAGATCTCTTTCCCAAATAAGTTGTGCTAGGCTTCTTCTTCTAGCATCACGTTCTTATTTCTTTTATTTCCTTTTTGCAGGTTTGCCTAAGACCGTCGAGCTTAGGCCTCCGGTCGGGGATGAGGACTTGCCCGCTGATTCTTCTACTTCGGGGCAGCCCAGAGCCACAGCAGGAGAGAATAAAAGAAAGAGGGCCCCAAGTTCCCCAAGCTCGGATAAAAAGAAACCAAACAGAAGGTTAGTTCGTAAGCCAAAGAAAAGCTCCAACTCCCGATTGCCGAACTCGGACTCACTTTTCCAGCTTAGGTACGAGCCTGAGGAGGACGAGCCTGAGAAGGACGAGCTCTTTGTGGCCCATAAGCCATCTGTCTCCGAAGAACAGATGACAGCCGAGAGGGAAACGATGGAGCCTAATCTCCATCAAGTTCATGAGGCTGGTGCCGAAGTGAGCGCCGAGATATCCCGAGATGTCGGCTTTGTCCCGCCCAGTGTTATAGATATTTCGGGATTGCCCTCATTCATAGAGTCTATGTTCGATGAAGCTCGGGCGATGAAGGATTGATCCAATAAAAGGCTTCACGGAGTGGACGATACCCTTCGATGTTTCTTTGATGGTGTGGACTCAATCACCCTATAAGACTTCACCAGGTTGGACAATTTAGATGTGCCAAGGAAAAGCCCATCCTCGGAGGTTGGTGGGTTTAACTTAAGCCCAAGTTTGATCAATCGGTTCCCTACTCCGAGCGCGGATCCTGGTTAGAAGCGATATGTCGTTGTCACTGGTAATCGAAGACGGCCAGGCTAAACTGAATGAGGTGGATGCGCCATGCTTGTTCAACGAAGCTCAACAAGCGCTGAATCGGGTAAGGTGTTATCGCATCTTTTTAATATTCAGGTCCAGTTTTTTATAACTCTAATGCTTTTTTCTCTCCTTAATTTGCAGGCCTCAGTGCTTCACCATGAAACCTTTCTCCGATACAGGGATGAGCTTATCCAACTCGAGGCTGAAGTCAAAGAGCTTGCTGAGAAGAGGGATATGTATAATCTTCTCAGCTAGCAACGCGAAGAAGAAGTCAAGAACCTTCGAGTCAAGTTAGATGCATCTCATAAAGAACATGCCAACCTGGTGGAATAGGTAAAGATCTTTGAAGTTAGTGATGACGAGTTAGACATGGTGACTAATGGTCAGAACCCGTAGGTCCATCAGAAGGTTGATCGGGTCTACTAGCTCCGAGCCGAGATGGACGAGGTCAAGGCCATGGCCGAAGAGTGGAAGGGCAAAATGGACCGATTGGCTTCGGAAAAGGAGACTGACCGGGAGCGGCTGGCATCGGCAGAGGCCCAACTTCGAGCGGTGATGGAGAAAGCTGAGGCCTGATCCTAAAAAATCGATGACCTCCAGTGTCAACTGGGCTCGGTCACTGCTGAACGGGATACCCTTGCTAAGGAGCTTAAAGTACCCAAGTCAGTGGCAAAAATAACCAGGGTCGACGCAGAAGAGATGGTGGCCCAGTACAAAGCTGACGAGGCAGCCCAGGACCGCCTGAAAGTTATTGCCGAATACGTGAAGTGGCAGTCCCGAAGAGAGGCTCTCGAGAAAGTTCATGCTCGGGGTTTTGACTTAACGGTCGAGATCGAAAATGTTAAGAGGCTCGAGGCTGAGGCCAAAAAGTTGGCATATCCCGAGGACGAGGAACGCTGCGAGGGCTCCGACGGATCCGAGGGCGGAGAAGACCCCGATGGTCTCGGTGACGAGGCGGGCTCCAGCGAAGATCAGACTTAGGTACCTTGTAGATTTTTCTTTGTTTTTGTATTTTTGTATGTTTTGTAGAGGTCGTTTGGCCTTTTTAAAGATCTTTATATATATACAAGGCTTTTCGTTTTTCCCTTTGGAAATTTTCAAGTTTGTTTCTTTTGGCATTTTCTTTACGATTGCAAAGATTTCAAATATCTTAGCACGTAGTAATAAGGTCTTGTTCGGAGGTTCGAATAAGGCTTGTTCTCGATATGATTTTGTTTATAACTCGTGGAGGCTTGGTATGACCGGAAGCTTTCCCCCAAAGTGTTTATTTAGAAGTTTTTAGATTGTAAGTTTGTCGATGGTATGCTTTGGACCGATTTGGAAATTTTGAAGGCCTTATGTTTTGGTTACGATTTTCAGATGTCTCTAAGCCATTTCTAGGATGGTCATAGCCTTTTAAGTTCGGGATTGCCCAATAGGCTTATTACCCCGGTCTTCGATGCTCGAGCCATCCTATCTTTTCCAGGATGACAGTCCCGTAGCTTTTAAAGTTTGGGCACTGCCTGATAGGTTTTTAAACCCCCGGGCTTCGATAGCCCGAGCCGCCCGAGTTTGTCTTGGATGACAGCCCCTGAGTGGGGTGATCCCTTGGATCCGGATAGAGATGGACCTTGGGCCCGATGTCCTTAAGGAGCAAAATGTGATAGTTTTTATGAGACAAAATATATATCTAAAAGGTAGAAACTTTCTTTCATTTCTGTGCGCAACATACAAGATGGCAAATGTGTACAAGCTTCGTGTTATGGATTAGGTGGTCTATGTGGGCACAATTCATTTGATCGTTTGGCCCTTACAATAAATCCTATCCACCAAGCCCATATTGTTCGAGCACAAAGTTTCCTTCCTTGCTAAAATCATTATCAAGGGTGATGGGCCCCCGTATTTGAGGCCGATCATAGAGAGGGCTCGGATACTATTGATGGCACCCTTGATTTCGGTTCATATTCGATCTTCAATTCTACGTTAGCACGATTTACCGTTGCCTCATTAAAAACCGTGCCAGAAAACCCATTTGGGATAAAACCTGTTCAAGGGAAAAAGAGTGCAACGCGTGCTTTTAGGCCTAATAACTTCATCATTATTTAGCCATTGCCTGCAATTGTTAGTTCAATTCATAATATAGGTAAATAAAATAATGAATGGGGTCGTACTTTAGCAGTAGTACCGTTTTAAGTGGGTTACATTCTAGTTGTTCGGTAGTCGCTCACCGTTCCCTGCTTCGAGTTTGTATGATCATTTGTCGGTGATCTCGATAATTCGATATGGACATTCCTATTTTGGTCCCAGCTTGCCTTCGTTCGGGTTCCGAGTGTTTAGTGTCACTTTTCTTAACACCAAGTCCCCGATATTGAAGTGTCGGAAGTTGGCTCTTCGGTTGTAATACCTCTCGATCCGCTGTTTTAGGGCGGCCAGCCGGACGAGGGCGACCCCGCGCCTCTCGTCCAATAATTCCAGGCTCGCGTCCATGGCCTCGTCGTTTGACTCCTCAGTCGAGTATTGATGTCGCTCAAACTCACACTACTAATTTAGGTTGCGAGGCAGTCAATGCAATAATAAAAACCCAACGTGAGTCGGGGTCGATTCCACAGGGAGCTTGATGTGGGATTAGGTATATACCTAGTGTGAATGTACGACGTGCCTAAGATTACACTTCCATATTTTCAATTGTTTTTTCTACTTCTACTTTTATGCTAATGCTTGTAATTGTAAAGCTAAGAGACAATGTTTTTAGTTTTGGTTGTTTTTCAAGTTATAAAAGATCTAGGGTTGCGATTTCTTCCTAGTTGGTTACCTAATGGATTTAGAGCTTTAGGGCATGTTTGGTTGATCGAGACACAATATAGCAATCACACTCAATTACTCACTCTATACCTCACGGTAGTTTGAATTATTTTGCCCAATTTGGCTTTCTCAAGTCCAAATGGGTATCTCACGAAACAAGTGATAAATGCTCAAGTAGGGTCTTACTATCTCTAGATTCGACCCTTTAATTAGGGCTATCAATTTCTTGATTTCACCCCAATTCTTGTTAGCCAAGTTTTTCTAGACTTAGTCTCACTTTCTCAAGTAAAGACTAAGTCAATTAGGCATGAATCAATATTTGCAACCATCAATTCTCAAATTCAAGCAAGAACTAGGCTAAATATCATATACCCAATTATAAATAATCCCTAAATCAATCATCCATTAAGTACCCATACTAGGATTGGGTCACAACCCTAGCTAAGGGTTTAGCTACTCATGGAAAATGAATAAATTAAAGAAGAAACTAAGATAAAATGCATAATAATTGATTAAGGAAAGAAAATCTAATGTTTAAATGCTAAACTAGTACAAAGTTACCCAATACAGTAAATAAAAATGGCTCTAAGTGTTCGGGTGCACCAAACTTGACCTAAAATGACAAAAAGATCTATTTATACCCAGTTAAAAATATCTGACAAAATTGCATCTGCGAAGGTTGTGCGGCCGCACAATTATATGTGCGGTCCACATTTTGAGATTGACTGGTCAGGTTGGCTTTCGGCGGTCGCATAAAAGTGAGATGCGGCTGCACTTCCTCTAATTATACGGACCGCACATTTCTAAGTGCAGCCGCACTCTTGCTCTTGGACTGGATCTGGGCTTCATTCTGCGGAACGCACATTTATGATTACGGCCGCATTTTGGCATCCTGCGGCCGCACAATAATAGTGTGGTCCACATATCTTTAAGATCCCAAACTACAAGTCTCTGAATCTAGTCTTCTGCGGCCGCACAATAATTGTGCAGTCCGCACTCTATGAAGAAATTCTATCAGTGCATCTTTAGAGTTTGCGGTCGCACAAAATATTGTGCGATCCGCACTGTAGCCTTTTTGCCTTGTTTTGGCTATTGTCTAATTTTACTCCTTTTTGAGTTGATTTTCATTTCTTTGGCTCATTTCCTAATATTCCTACAAGAAAGCACATTTCATTAGTTCTCGGAAATATCTTTAAGCATTTTTGAGCTAAAACGTAAGTAAAAAAGAGCAAATAAGCGGTCAAAATCCCTACTTATCAACTCCCCCGAACTTAAGCTTTTGCTTGTCCTCAAGCAATTAAGGCAATTTTCCACCTCCATTAGAAAAGGGCTATTTTAGCTGGCCTAAGTTGAATCAAACACAAATCAATTGGGACCAACAATTACCCACATGCTCATGAATCATTATCAAGATTATGATTTTAATGTTAAAGCACAAATGGCTCTAATGTGACACTTGAGCATCAAGGGTTGACTTTGTTCATCAAGGAAGCTCGCACTTTCATGCAGGTCACTATGGATCCCAAACTCCTCCTTCTATACTCTTCGGAAGGTCATCTTACTCACGAATGAAGAATTCAATTCAATGACTCGAGAAAGATTCGCTCATCATTCTCAAAAGAATGTCACAAAACAGGTTCTAAGTACCATATGCTTTCCCCTCATGTAGATCAATGTAAGCTCGCTCGACTTGAAATCACGTAAGGCTTTTTTGGCACGTAATAAAGGCTTTTGGAGTAAGGAGGGAAATATCGGAATGGAATTGGTTCATCTTTTCTTTAGCACTTCATATTCTCTTTTTGGCTCTTACTTTGCCGACTCTTTGAGTCATTTTCTTTTCCCTTAGGGGGATTAGAGAGACTTGACATCACTCTTTCTTTGTCATGCTATTCATATTTTCCTTCTTTGTTATCTCCATGCTTTGAACTTTTGTTTTCTTTTGCATCTTTTCAACCCTTTTACATTATTCACTTTCTTTTTGTGTTTTTCTTTTGTTCTTCCTTTCTTTTTTTTCTTTGCCTCTCCTCTTCTTCATTTCTTTTCTCTTTTTGTGCCTTGAGACCATCTTTAAACTCCCCGTATCTCTCCCAAACTTATGTTTTTGCCATTTGAATCACATGAGTGCTAAAGAAAGTTCGGGTGCCAAGAAAGAGTCACTATAAACGGGTAAAATCTCGTAATGTGGTTATCGAATGAAAAGGCTTTAGGCTCAAAAGGGTTTACTAAGGATTATATCACCGGTGGGCCATGGAAGGTTTCAAAACAGGTCAAAGAAAGCCTACAATCACTTCTCAAGCCAGGCTAACTTAGCATTTCGCCTAGAAACACATTCAGGGCAAGTTCTAGACCACTCGCACGGGTACTTGGACTTATAACAAAATACCTCACCTCTCACACAACCGGATTGTCAAAGAGAATAGAGTCGAAGGCCCACAACAACTGCATTCAAGATTGAAAATCGCTAATGGTTCAACTAAACCATCCGATGATTGCCTAAGTCAACACAAGAGTCACAAGGTCACTAACTAGGGCTATTTCTATACAAAAACTTATTTTTAACCATAAGCGCGTAGTTAAGTGTGTTGGTACCAAGTGAAGCATGCTTGACCCTTATTTATTCATTAATACTACTTATTTCTACCTAATCATCAAAAATAGACTCGATACCTTAAGAAGGTTGTCACGCCATCCATCGTTGGGAAGAGTCACCCGATTCACACAAGACCCACCTTTGGAAAGAACCGTAGCATTAAGAAAACCAAAGGCTTATTTTTCACTAAAACAGAAAAAGAAGCTGACAAATCAAAAAGAAGCTAATAAAGAAACTAAGAAGCTATACTATTAAGAAAACAAAATGAAGAAGCTATGAAATAAACTACTGAAAGTAAGGCAAATGAATATACAAACCGAGAGGAATAGAATATATACACGAGGGATGAATATATACATAATGAGGGAGAAAATAAAAATAAAAGAAAATGAGTATTAATGTTATTACATGCCCAAAAGTAATCAAATGTCATCAAAATGTATCACAGTCATCCAAAATGAACCAAAACAGACCACCCCCGAGAGTAAGAACAAGCATTATCCTTAATGCTTAGCACAATCAAAATAAAAGAGGATAGAGAGTAAAGAAAACTCCCTATGTGGTCTTAGGGTGACTGGCAGCATCACTACCCTCAGTCTCCTCCAACTGTATCTCATCATCACCGAGCTGAGGGACAACAGGGTTGGTGAGCATCTGAAGCATCTCCTCAGCAGTGGGGGCAGTGAGATTTGGCTTGTTAGACTGGCCAACTGGTGCCTCTATTGATGCTGCCATTGGGTCAGCTGGTACTGATGGATCTATCTCCATCAGTATGTCAAAAGGAAAATCACCTGTTGTTGCTATCTTCCTCACCTCCTTTCTCAAACTCTCCACTACTTTCTTTAAAGCCTAGGATTTCCTCATCTTCTTCACCTGCTTGGTCAACTCCTCAATAGCACCCCCGTGAGCCACCAATGTATCCATAATAGTCTTCTGGTTGTCCAGACTCTTCTTCAATGTTTCCTCCACTAACGGAGGGACCGGTGGTGCTGCTGGGGTAGAGGATTGTGTTGCAACAGTACTGGATATGTCAGACAGCTTAGAAGTGGTTGTCTGCATCCAGTTGTTGAGGCTTGCCAAAGTCTGGGACACTCGCAACACAATGAGAGGATAAGTGGATGAGGCTGGCACTGGTACTGCAACTGATGGCCTAGAAGATAAAGGTGGTGGCATTTCGGCTGTCTCGGTGGAGGGCCCGGCTACTGTGGAAGGCATGGGAGCTGTAAATGGCTCAGCAGCAGCCTCAGAACCTACCACTGATGGCTCGTCATACTGGCCGACAGTGGTAGTGACCTTACCCTTGAACTTTGGGTTGTCAGCACCCTGCAGGTGGTACTATGAGAAAGGTTTCTTGGCCTTTACTTTTGTGTCATATGGCCTCGGATCCACCTTGGCATCATTGAAATACTCTGTGAGCGTGTTTGGATAAGGGTAGGACTTTTTACTTTTTCGGACCGCCAATGTGATGTTGGTTGACATGATGGCACCCATATTGATCAGGTAATCCACCATAATAGAAGCCACCAGAACTGCCCAGGGAAATGGGAGGTTGTTCTCATTCAAACTCGAATCAATCCGGCTACACACAAAGGTTTTCTACCCTTTAGCTTCAAAATTGAGGATGGCCCGGAGGATAGTAACTCCTGAAGTAATCCATGGTGGTGATGGTCCTCGGGCAGCCAAAATCTCAGCTAGCCAAAGGCGAGCTGCATCACCCAGAGCCAACTTCTCTAGGTACTTGTCTACCTCTACTTCTTCGAATCCCACATAAGTGTTCAAAGAGCAGGCGTCAAATCGGACTTTCAAATTTCTCACCTTTGTCACTTTTGTCCCCTTCTTAATGTGAGCCATATTGGCGTAGAACTCCCTAACCAATTGCTCATTAGCATCGATGACATTGTAGGTGAACCACTTCCACCCCTTGCGCTCGTGAAACTGTCTAAGGACATTTGGATTATGAATATCCAAATCTTTCATTAAGAACTGTCTCTCAAGTGTGAGCGACCTCTGGGGACACAATTCCCGAAACCTGCTGAAGGTTGTCAAGCTCACGAACCGATCCTCCCATATTTCCTTTCTCTTTGACCTCTCAAGGCTTCCCACTCGAGTGTCCCCCCTACCATCATCCGGGACATCATCATCATCGATATCAATAGCTACTGGTCTCGGAGAAGTAGGTATATATGAGGGCTCAGAACCATGGCTTCCCGCATCAGAACCCCAGAAGAACTAGATGTAGGTACGTCGCACAATTGATAACGCCCAGTGGGTTACGATGGTTGGAACTGGGCCTCAGGTTGGACCTCCATTGAATGACCCTCGGAGGCTTCCCTGGATGGGGCATAGGAACTGGATTTTGAGGGCTCTGTGGCCCTTCCTCTCCTGGTGGTCGGCTTTTTAGCAATAGGCTTCGATTGCACTCCCTCTCTTTTCCTCTACCTCGGGAGGATTCATCTTTCCCTTTTGATGTATCGCCTCCACCACGTGATCTAACCATTATCTGCAATACAAGGTACATAGGTCAGTTGAGTTCAAAACAATTCAAACATTTGCAGAACAATTACAGCACAACAGTCATCAAAGGAGACAGTGCGGACCGCACAATTCTGAGTGCGACCACAGACTGTCTAGTGCGGACCGCATAATTTTAAAGTGTGGTCGCACCCCCTGAAGTGCGGACCATATAATTTTGAGTGCGGCCACACAATATCAATCCTGAGATACTGTCTCTCTGAAGTTCAAAAGTGCGGTCGCACAAATGTTTATGCGACCGCATAATTTTTCTGCGAACCGCACAATTTTGAGTGTGGTCCGCACTTTTCAAGCATAATATTTGCCATATTCAAGTGGTCTGCGGACCGCACAAATTTGTGTACGGCCGCACAATTTGAACATTTACGACAGTAAGGTTAGGGTTCATGTAATGTTTCACAATTTAGACATGGCATGCACAAATTAACGTGATTAATGGTCTACCCAGTCCCTAATGAACATAAATGAAACTACCCACATGATTTTAAGCATCCATGACTAACAATTGACATTTTAGGTCTAACAATAACTTTACCATAAAAGAACAAAAACTAAAAGAAATTGCAAAATCTAAAGATGTAATGAACATACCAGTTATGAAGGATGCAGGTAAGAATCTACACTGATGAAATGAAGGAAGATTGTGAACTAATTGATCATGCATTGTGTTTTCTTAGGGTTCAAGAACTCAGAGTGGTAAAGTTGTGAATAGTGCCTTAAGTTTTTATTTATAGGTTGACCAAGTCACCCCAAACCTAAGGCGAGTGCGGCCGCATAATTTTGAGTGCGGACCGCACTCTTTACCTGGACCTTGAAGCAACTCTGTGGTCCGCATAAAAGTGAGTGCGGCCACAGAATTTGTGCGGACCGTACAATTTTGTGTGCGGCCGTAGATTGGCTATGAATTTTGACAGGCCAACTTCAGAGAACTTGCAATTTTGGTCTTCCAGTTATGCGACCGCACACAAAATTGTGCGGCCGCAGAGTGATTTCTGTTGCTGCCTTTAGAATCGTGCGGTCCGCACAATTAATGTGTGGTCCGCATTCTTTCAACACTTAGCCAAATTTTGACACAGTCCTTGCAATGCAAATCCATTTTGTATACATTTCAAATTAGTTAGTACAAAACAAAGCCTATCTAATGAGAAAGAAAAAGAAAAAGATACATGGGTTGCCTCCCAAGAAGCGCCTGATTTAATGTCGCAGCACGACGCAGGTTACCATAAATCACTTGAAATGAATTAATACCACAATGTGGCCATCATCAATTTTGCCAAGATAATGTTTCACCCGATGACCATTGACTCGAAAAACTTCATCATTCTTGTTCTTCAAGTTTAATGCACCAAAGGGTATCACATGCACAACCTCAAATGGACCACTACATTTGGATTTCAACTTTCCCGGAAACATCCGCAGCCGAAAATTGAATAATAGCACAAGATCGCCTTCTTTGAACTCCTTGTTCCGGATGTACTTGTCATGGAGGTACTTCATCTTGTCCTTGTACAAGGACGAACTTGAATATGCATGGAATCGGAATTCATCAAGCTCATTCAATTATGCCACCCTTAAGTTGGCGGCGACATCCCATTCAAGATTAAGCTTCTACAATGCCCACATAGCCTTGTGCTCAAGTTCCACTGGTAGGTGACAAGCTTTCTCGAACAGTAACCGATATAGAGACATACCAATCGGTGTTTTGTAAGCCGTCCTATAAGCCCAAAGAGAATTATCAAGTTTCTTTGACCAATCCGTCTGGTTGGCATTCACAGTCTTCGACAAAATACTCTTGATCTCCAGGTTGGAGACTTCGACTTCCCACTTGCTTGAGGATGATAGGGAGTCGACACTTTGTGATTGACACCATACTTTGTGAGTAAGGTATCAAAAGCTTTATTACAAAAATATGATCCCCCATCACTAATAATGGCCCTTAGAGTACCAAATCTCGTGAAGATGTTCTTTTTCAAAAATGCCACCACACTTCGAGTTTCATTGTTAGGTAAAGCCACGGCTTTAACCCATTTTGACACATAATCCACAACTACCAATATGTAAGTGTTCCCACAAGACCTTACGAACGGACCCATGAAATCAATGCCACACACATACAAAATGTCAATCTCTAATATGGTGGTGAGGAGCATCTCATTCTTCTTAAAAATCCCACCGGCCCTTTGACATTCATCACAATGCTTGACGAGATTGCTAGCGTCCTTGTAAAGAGTAGGCCAATAGAATTCACAAATCAACACTTTTGTTGCCGTTCTAGCTCCACCATGGTGACCACCATATGGCGAAGAGTGGCAAGCTTCAAGAATTTCCATTTGTTCCTCCTCTGGTATACATCATCGAATCACACCATCGGTATAAATCCGAAAGAGATAAGGCTCATCCCAATAATAGTCAAGGCAATCCTGTTTGAGCTTCTTCATTTGGTTTGAAGAGAACTCATTCGGTACAATGCTACTCACAAGATAATTGGCTAAGTCGGTGAACCATGGCATCCCGGTCATAGATATGGCTAGGAGTTGCTCGTCGGGAAATGAATCATTTATCTCAAGGCCATCATGTGGCCTCCCCTCCTCCTCCAAGCGAGACAAGTGGTCTGCCACTTTGTGTTCACTAACTTTGCGATCTTGAATATCTAGATCAAACTCTTGCAAAAGAAGCACCCACCGTACTAGTCTTGCTTTAGAATCTTTCTTTCTCATCAAATATCAAAGCGCCGCATGGTCGGTGTGAACAATCACCTTTGTACCCATCAAGTACGGGCAGAACTTCTCCATAAAAAAATAATAGCAATGAGCTCTTTTTTGGTCACTGTGTAGTTGACTTGGGCATCATTTTTGGTCTTACTAGCATAGTAGATCGGATGGAAGATTTTGTTGATACGTTTCCCTAACACCGCTCCAACCGCTATATCACTTGCATCACACATGAGATCAAAAGGTAAGCTCCAATCCGGTGCGGTGATAATAGGAGTAGTAGACAACTTAAACTTGAGCAATTCGAATGCCTTCATACACTCTTCGTTGAAATGTAACTTGGCATCCTTCTCTAAAAGTTTGCACAAGGGGTTTACCACCTTAGAAAAGTCTTTGATGAATCGGCGATAGAACCCCGCATGACCCAAAAAGCTCCTCACTCCCTTCACGGATGTAGGGAGAGGGAGTTTGGAGATCACCTCAATTTTGGCCTTATCGACCTCAATACCATGCTTTGAAATTTTGTGGGCGAGGACTATGCCTTCCTCGACCATAAAGGGACCTTTCTCCCAATTCAAAACCAAGTTTGTTTCCTCACATCTTGCCAATACCTTGTCCAAGTTGTCCAAGTACTCATCAAAAGAATTCCCCACCACGGAAAAGTCATCCATGAAGACCTCAAGAAAATCCTCCACCATATCGGTGAAGATGGTCGTCATACACCGTTGAAACGTTATCGGTGCATTGCATAACCCAAATGGAATCCGCGAGAATGCAAAAGTACCATAAGGACAAGTGAAAGTAGTCTTCTCTTGGTCCTCGGGAGCAATAAGAATTTGATTGTAGCTGGGGTATCCATCAAGGAAACAATAAAAAGCACGTCTGACCAACCGATCAAGCATTTGATCAAGAAATGGAAGTAGAAAATGATCTTTTCGAGTGACTTTGTTGAGTTTCCGATAGTCCATGTACACTCTCCACCCGGTCACCGTTCTTATAGGAATTAATTCGTTCTTGTCATTAGTGACCACAGTAATACCTCCTTTCTTTGGGACACATTGCACCGGAGAGGTCCACGAGCTATCGAAAATGGGGTAAACTGCCCCGGCATCTAACCACTTTATGATCTCCTTATTCAATACCTATTGCATTGCTTCATTTAATCTTCTTTGATTTTCAACGGAGGGTTTGGCGTCCTCCTCCAAAATAATCTTGTGCATGCAAAAGGCGGGGCTTATACCCCGAATATCCGCCAATGTCTATCCTATAGCTTTCTTCCTCTTTTGGAGCACCGCCAAAGTAGAATCTACCTGCACGTTAGTTAAGCAAGAGGAAAGAATAACAGGTAAAGTAGAACATGGGCCAAGAAACTCATACCTGGGATGTGAAGGCAATGGCTTTAACTCCAAAGTGGGAGGCTCCTCAATTGAGGACTTTGTTGGAGGATTCTTCCAGTTCTCAAGATCTAAGGATAATTTTTGGGGTTCATAAGTATACGACCCCATTTCTTGTAATGCATTTACATATTCCACATAGCCATCCTTCTCATCATCATCATGATTAAGCAATACGGCTTCCAAAGTATCATCAACATTAATCATTGCACTAGCATCATCAATAATTACCTCGGTCACTAAGTCCACAAACAAACAAACTTCGTTGCTATTTGGTTGCCTCATAGATTCGCACACATGGAAAACCACCTTTTCACCGCCCACCCGAAAGGTGAGCTCACCAACTTCCACATCAACAAGAGCCTTCCTCGTAGTAAGAAAAGGTCTACCCAAGATAATAGGCACCTCGTAGTCCACTTCGCAATCAAGAATCACAAAGTCTGCCTGAAGGATGAACTTATCAACACGGACCAACACATCATCAATAATACCCAATGGTCTCTTCATAGTATGATCCTCCATTTGTAACCTCATAGATGTGGGTCTTGGTTGCCCAATTCCCAAAGTTTTGAACACCAAGTAGGGCATCAAGTTGATACTCGCCCCTAGATCATATAGAGCTTTGGCAAAGTCGACGCTTCCAATAGTGTAACGGATTATGAAAGTGGATCTTCCAATTTCGGAGGCATTGAGTGCCCAATAGCACTCACTTGATGTGTCATCTTGATAGTCTCACAATTCATTGATCTTTTCTTTGTCACCAAATCTTTCATGAACTTTGCATAACCGGGCATTTGTTCCAACGCCTCAACCAATGACACATTAATGGATAAGCTTTTCATCATGTCAATAAACTTCTTGAATTGGTTCTCACAATGTTTCTTGGCGAGCCTTTGAGGGTATAGAGGAGGAGGCCTTGGCATTGGTGCCTTGGCCTTTTGCACTGCCGATTCTGGTATGTTAATCACGTGTTCCCTAGATGGGTTCACTTCTTCTTGGGTTTCCTCCGCATTCTTATCAATATCAATTCTCACATCTTCATTAGCTTGAACCATATTGATTGGAATCTTGTCTTCTTGAACCACTACATCATCATCCATAATTCTTCTTTGATTTGAGGTGATTGCATCTCCACCTCTTCCACTCCTTGTTGTTACAGCCATGGCATGTACCGTATTGTTCCCACCCTTTGGGTTCACCACTGTATCACTAGGTAGTGCCTCCTTAGGACAAGTATTTAAAGCTTGCGATATTTGCCCCAATTGAACTTCCAAATTGCGGATTGAAGTGTTATGAGAGGCTAATTGAGCATCGGAGTCGGGATTATTCTCTATCATTTGTTTGAACATATTTTTGGTCCGTCCCATCTCATTGGTTGAAGAACTAGAACCTTGATACGGATAAGGAGGCGGGTTGTTTGGTTGTTAATACATCGGGGGCCTTTGAGAGCTCGGCCCCCGATTCCCTTGGTTAGCGTTCCGACCCACTTGGTTGTTGCCTCCCCAATATCCTTGATTGTTGCCACCCCAATTGCCTTGGTTGCCTTGATTATTGTTATTGTTCCAATTACTTTGATTGTTGGTACCACCACTCCAATTGCCCTAGTGGTTCTGATTGTTCCAATTTCCTTGATT
Organism: Nicotiana otophora; assembly: GCA_000715115.1. Classification (NCBI taxonomy): domain Eukaryota; kingdom Viridiplantae; phylum Streptophyta; class Magnoliopsida; order Solanales; family Solanaceae; genus Nicotiana; species Nicotiana otophora. The sequence goes on along the minus strand of AWOL01S0079031.1, from coordinate 39,295 downwards.
TCCTTGAGACCGCCATTGTTGGTGATTCGGGCCTTGAGAGTTGTTCCTTTGCCCTTGGTAGTTATTCATATATTGCAGTTCTTCCTCTTTCTCATTGTATGATTTGTCTTGGTCGAACCTACTATCATCTTGCACAAATCGTTCCACACGGTTTTGCACTTGTTGACCCTTTTGCCTTCGCTTGTTCACCATTATATTGACACCTTACATTGCATTTACTTGCTTAGGACCTTGAACCTGTTGAAGTTGAGCTTTGGCCAATTGATTCATTGTAGTGGTCAACTCAGCAATTGCTTGACCATGATCGTGCAATTCTTTGTGTAGGTGAATCACATTTGGATTGCCTTGAGGAATATTTGCTCTATTTTGCCATGCCGATGAAGTATTCGCCATTTCATCTAAGATTTCACAAGCTTCAGCATATGGTGTTGTCATGCAATTTCCACCGGCAAGTTGGTTGACCACGCATTGATTGGTAGTATTGATCCCCCTGTAGAAGGTTTGTTGAATCATAGCCTAGGTCATGTCATTATTTGGGCACTCTTTCACCATAGTGCGGTACCTCTCCCATATCTCGTGCGAAGGCTAATGGGATTCTTGTTTGAATACTAGAATCCCATCTCTAAGAGTAGCCATATGCCCGGGAGAAAAGAACTTGGTAATAATTTTTCCGCCAATTCATCCCATGTATGGATAGAATGGTTTGAAAATCTTTCTAACCAGTCCAAGGCTTTCCCCCGTAGAGAAAAGGGAAATAGTCTCAACCATAAAGCGTCCTTGGAAACGTTGGTCTGTTTACTCCCCCAACAGGTGTCCACAAATCCTTTCAAGTGCTTTTACGCATTTTGATTCGGAACCCAGGTGAAGATTCCTTGTTGCTCAAGCAATGTAAGCAAAACATTTGTGATTTAAAAGTTGCCCGCCTAAAT
>AWOL01S0079031.1:26799-38351 GCA_000715115.1 Nicotiana otophora | reverse complement strand
GACTATAGCACTTGCGTTCCCTTTATTCGGCAACACCCGGTGTAGAGCCGCTCTTGGTGGATTTGGGGGAGGAACGGGAATGTTGTCTTGAGGCGGTCGGCCTCGTCTATTTGCTTGAGATTCAAGAGGAACCTCTTCAACTGGGTCATCTTCCACATCCACATCCCCCAAAGGCATGTTTCCGAGAGGATCATTGTTGAGCGGACTATGGCATGCGAGTGACCCGAGTTCGATCCCCGGTAACGGCGCCAAAACTTGATGTCGCCCAAACTCACACCACTTATTTAGGTTGTGAGGCGGTCAATGCAATAATAAAACTCCAACGCGAGTCAGGGTCGATTCCACAGGGAGCTTGATGTGGGATTAGGTATATACCTAGTGTGAATGTACGATGTGCCTAAGATTTCACTTTCACATTTTCAATTGTTGTTTCTACTTCTACTTTTACGCTAATGCTTGTAATTTTAAAGCTAAGAGACAATGTTTTTGGTTTTGGTTATTTTTCAAGTTATAAAAGATCTAGGGTTGCGACTTCTGCCTAGTTGGTTACCTAACGGATTTAGAGCTTTAGGGCATGTTTGGTTGATCGGGATACAATATAGCAATCACACTCAATTACTCACTCTATACCTCTCGATAGTTTTAGTTATTTTGTCCAATTTGGCTTTCTCAAGTCCAAATAGGTATCTCACGAAACAAGTGATAAATGCTCAAGTCGGGTCTTACTATCTCTAGATTCGACCCTTTAATTAGGGCTATCAATTTCTTGAGTTCACCCCAATTCTTGTTAGCCAAGTTTTTCTAGACTTAGTCTCACTTTCTCAAGTAAAGACTAAATCAATTAGGCATGAATCAATGTTTGCAACCATCAATTCTCAAATTCAAGCAACAACTAGGCTAAATATCATATACCCAATTATAAATAATCCCTAAATCAATCATCCATTAAGTACCCATACTAGGATTACGTCACAACCCTAGCTAAGGGTTTAGCTACTCATGAAAAATGAATAAATTAAAGAAGAAACTAAGATAAAATGCACAATAATTGATTAAGGAAAGAAAATCTAATGTTTAAATGCTAAACTAGTACAAAGTTACCCAATACAGTAAATAAAAACGGCTCTAAGTGTTCGGGTTCACCAAACTTGACCTAAAAATGACAAAAAGATCTATTTATACCGAGTTGAAAATATCTGACAAAATTGCCCCTGCGAAGGTTGTGCGGCCGCACAATTATGTGTTCGGTCCGCACTTTGATATTGACTGGTCAGGTTGGCTTTCTGCGGTCGCATAAAAGTGAGATGAGGCTGCACTTCCTCTAATTATGCGGACCGCACATTTCTAAGTGTGGCCGCACTCTTGCTCCTGGACTGGATCTGGGCTTCATTCTGCGGACCGCACATTTATGAGTGCGGCTGCATTTTGGCATCCTGCGGCCGCACAATAATAGTGCGGTCCATACATCTTTAAGATCCCAAACTACAAGTCTCTGAATCTAGTCTTCTGTGGCCGCACAATAATTGTGCGGTCCGCACTCTATGAAGAAATTCTATCAGTGCATCTTCAGAGTTTGCGGCCGCACAAAATATTGTGCGATCCGTACTGTAGCCTTTTTGCCTTATTTTGGTTCTTGTCCAATTTTACTCCTTTTTGAGTTAATTTTCACTTCTTTGGCTCGTTTCCTAATATTCTTGCAAGAAAGCACATTTCAATAGTTCTGGGGAATACCTTTAAGCAGTTTTGAGCTAAAACATAAGTAAAAGAGAGCAAATATGCGGTCAAAATCCCTACTTATCAAGTATTGGAACCGAAGATTCGGTTCCCCTACTTCCACCGGTATTAGCGCTTGGGCACCATAGACCAATGAGAATAGGGTGGACCTAGTACTAGATTTTGAGGTCGTTCGATATGCCCACAGGACTTCGGGCAAAAGTTTCTTCAATTTTTCTTTGGCATCGGTCAACCTCTTCTTAAGATTTTGGAGTATGGTTTTGTTCGTGGACTCCGCTTGCCCGTTCCCACTAGGGTGATAGGGTGTTGATAGGATCCTTTTGATCTTATGGTCCTCAAAAAATTTACTCACCTTACTGCCGATGAATTACTTTCCAGTGTCGCACACGATCTCGGCCGGCATTCCGAACTGGCATATAATGTGGTCCCAAATTAAGTCAATAACTTCTTTCTCCCTGACTTTATCAAATGCGTGGGACTCCACCCATTTAGAAAAATAGTTATTCATAAATAATATGAATTGAGCCTTACCGGGTGCCTATGCAGGGGGTCAACGATGTCCATTCCCCATTTCATGAATGGCCAGGGCGACAAGACCAAATGTAGCAACTCCCCGGGCTGATGAATCATTGGTGCATGTCTCTGACATCCGTCGCATTTTCATACGAACTCCTTTGCGTCTTTTTCCATGTTGATCTTGTAGTCTCCGACTCTGAATATCTTATAAACCAATGATTCGGCACCCAAATGATTCCCGCAAGTACCTTCGTGAACTTCCCTAAACAAATACTAGGTATCTCCCGGTCCCAGACATATGGCGAGTGGTTCATCGAACGTTCTCCTGTATAGGCTATTTTTTTCGGACAAGTTGAACCCGGCTACCTTCGTGCGTAGAGCTCTCAATTCTTTAGGATCCGAGGGCAGTTTTTCGGTCCTCAGGTAATCTATGTACTTGTTTCTCCAGTTCCAGGTTAAGCTTATCGAGTTTATATCGGCATGGCCTTCTTCAACTATCGATTTCATGAGTTGTACGACCGTTCCCGAGTTAAATTCATCATCATCAACCGACAATCCTAAGTTGGCAAGGGCATCGGCTTCACTGTTTGGATCTCGAGGAACATGTTGCAAAGTCCATTCCTTGAACCGATGTAACGTCACTTGTAGTTTATCCAGGTACCTTCGCATTCGTTCCTATTTGACTTCAAATGTTCCATTGACTTGGTTCACCACAAGGAAAGAATCACACTTAGCTTCAATCACCTCGGCCCCCAGGCTTTTAGCCAGTTCGAGACCTCAATCATGGCCTCATACTCGACGAGCTCGAAGGTACAATTGTTCATCCATTTTTAGAGTATGAAGTAAAGGCGGGCTTGAAGGTATTGCTTGAGTTCTTCTAGGCCTTGCTGAGACCCCGGTGTCCATGAGAAATTATTCTTCTTCTTCAAAAATGAGAAGAACCGATGGCTCTTGACCTTGAAATAAATCGGCCCAACGCGGCTATGCGCTCGGTTAGCCTTTGAATGGCCTTGACATTGTCCACAATGGTAATGTCCTCTATGGCCTTGATTTTATCGGGATTGATCTCGATTCCCCGGTTAGATACCATGAATTCGAGAAATTCCCAGACCCGACTCTAAATGCACATTTCTCCGGGTTCAACTTCATGTTGTATTTCTTCAATATTTGAAGGTTTCCTGCAAATGTTTTAAATGGACGTCTGCTCGCAGTGACTTAACTAACATATCGTCAATGTAAACCTCCATTGATTTTCCTATTTGTTCTTCGAACATTCGATTTACTAGGCATTGATAGTGGCACCGGCATTTTTTAGTCTGAATGGAATTACGTTATAGTAGTATGTGTCGTACTTAGTATCGAGAAAGCTGAGGATCTCGTGGTCGGCCGTCGCATCGATCATGCGATCGATGTTGGGTAGAGGGAAAGAGACCTTGGGGCATGCCTTATTCAAGTCTTTGTAGTCTACACACATTCTTAATTTATTCCCCTTTTTAGGGACTACCACTACGTTTGCTAACCAATCCGAGCATTTAACCTCCCGGATGAACCCTATTTTAAGGAGGTTAGATACCTCGTCTTTGATTAATCCATGCTTGACTTCGGACTGAGGCCTCATTTTCCATTTGACGGGGTGGAACTTCAGATCCAGGCTTAGCTTATAGGTAGTTATCTCCGGCAGGATCCATGTCATGTTGAGGTGGGACCAAGAGAAATAATCTATGTTAGCCATAAGGAATTTAATATGTTTTTCCATGAGCTCGGGGTTTAATCTCGTGCCCAGTTATACCTTACGTTCGGGCAGGTGCTCGATCAATATGACTTGCTCCAGTTCTTCGACCGTTGATTTGGTGGCGTCAGAATCGTCGGGGACTATGAAAGATCTGGGAACTCCATAGTCGTCGACCTTATCCGTCCCCTGCTTCTCCGGTTCGGTCGGGGCCGGGGCCGGTGATTGCTATTTGGTTCCATCCTTAGCGACCAAACTCGGATCCTTTGGTGTAGAAAGTGCGAATATCAGGACCACCTCATCGACCGTGAACATCTCCTTTACGGTCGATTGTTCTCCATAAATTATTTTTATCCCTCCTGGCGTTGGGAATTTCAACACCTGGTGCAGTGTGGAGAGCACTGCCCTCATGTTGTGAATCCACGGCCTCCCAAACAGAGCGTTGTATCTTATATCTCCTTCGATCACGTAGAACTTTGCCTCCTGAATAGTTCTGGAGGTGTTCATTGCTAGTGTTATCTCCCCTTTAGTGGTCTTACATGCCATATTGAATCCGTTTAGAACTCGGACTGCAGGCACAATTTGGTCTTGTAGAGCTAGTTTCTCTACGACTCTCGATCTGATGATATTAGCCGAGCTACCTGGATCAATTAACACACGCTTAACTCGAGATTTATTTATGAGTACAGAAATTACCAGTGCATCGTTGTGTGGCTGCACGATGCCTTCAGTGTCCTCGTCGTTGAAAGATAAGGTCCTTCTGGCATGGAATCTCGAGTCCATTTTTATCTAATGATAGACACTTTGGTATGCTTCAACATCGGCCCCTGGGGGACATCGACCCCACTGATGATCATGTTAATAACGTGCTGAGGTTCCTCATACTCGATCTGCTTATTGGAATCCCTATTCCTGAAATGGTTTTTGACTCAATCGCTTAGGAACTCTCAGAGATTTCCGTTGTTGAATAACCGGTCTACTTCCTCTCTCAATTGTCAGAAATATTCGGTTTTGTGGCCGTGAGTTCCATGATATTTACACATTAGGTTGGACCGAACTGTAGAGGTCGAGGTCATTTGGTGTCTTTGATGCGTCCGATAGCAGATACGATGGTAGCGACATCGATGTTGAAGTTGTACTCCGATAACTTTGGCACTTCCGTAGGCCCGACGGGCCAGTCAAAACCGCTTTTGCTCATGAATCCCCGGCCATTTTGACCTCGATCGCTTCTCTTTTCACTTCTCACAGGATTTCATCTAGACCCATTGCCTTTTTGGTCCCCATTATATGGTTGATACCGATCCCTATTTGATCTCAGTTCACGATCAATGTCTCTCTTGGGTTTGTCGATAGTTCTAATGGGATAAACAGACCCGGAAGGGGCCCCAAGCTGATCATCTTTGACCCTAATTTTTTATTGATACTGGTTATGTACGTCGGCCTAAGTTACAGCTGGATACTCTAACATATTTTGCTTCAACTATTGCGAAGCCAATTAGCATCGAGCATTGAGTCCTTGGGTAAAGGCCTGAATAGTCCAATCGTTTGCGACTGGAGGCAGGTCCATTCGTTCCATTTGAAACCGGGACACGAATTCCCTGAGCATCTCATTATCCCTCTATTTCACTTTGAAAATGTCTGACTTCCTGGTTTCAACCTTGATGACCCCGGCATGTGCTTTCATAAAAGAGCCTGCAAGCATAGCAAACGAGTCAATAGAATTAGGGGGTAAGTTATGATACCATATCATAGCTCCCTTCGACAAAGTTTCCCCGAATTGTTTTAGCAGGACGGACTCGATATCATCATCCTCCAAGTTGTTCCCTTTGATGGCGCACCTATAGGAGGTCACATGCTCATTTGGGTCAGTTGTTCTGTTGTACATAAGAATTTCGGGCATGCGGAACTTCTTTGGAATTGGCTTCGGAACCGCGCTCGGAGGGAAAGGTTTCTGAACAAACTTCTTGGAATCCAGACCCTTCAATATCAATGGTGCTCCTGGGATTTGGTCGACCCTGAAATTGTAGGTTTCCACCTTTTTGTCATTGGCCTCGGTTTTGTTTCCTGATTTTACCCGTTTTGTCAGTTCCTCGAGAATTTTTATGATCTCGGGGTTAGTCCCTGGTTCAGCTTCAATCGGCCTCTCTGTAATTGGTTCATGTCTGCGAGTGATTTCCCGCGACGACTCAGGCTCAATTCTGCTGGGGGCGCGGCTGTGGTTCTGCAGCTGGGCTATCGCTGCATGTTGGGCCTGCAGTATTTCGAAGATCACTCGCAAGTTGATCTCACCTCCTTCATCGTCGTGTGTATTTTGGGCTGTCAATCGGACTCCCCCACAGATTGTTCCCAGGATCGGTAGGCAGATTTTCATTGATGGCCACATGTCAGTTAGCGTCGATCGGGTCCTCGATCGAAACACCGCTCGAATCGATAGGGGGCACCTCATTACTGGGTACCATATTATTGTTCATGCCGTGGTGACCGAACTCAGTATCCACGATTAGATGTGCAGATTGGGAGTTCAACATTTTAAACTTTGACCTGAAATTGAAGACACTTCAAAGAACAACTGTAAAATATGGTGCTTTATGGAAATTTGTATCAAATTTCCACTATTAGCCTTAACCCCACGGTGGGCGCCAAACTGTTTACCCTCAAAAACATATAACAATTAAATTTGTTAGTTAAGGATACGTGGATTAATTCAATACAAATGATAAATTGCGTTAGATTAAACAATAAAGATATAGTAAGTTCAAACCATGCGAGGAGGAGGATTCTAGCCTTAATGAAATATCCACCCTCGATCCAGATTCACAATGGCTAGCATTGATGAATGAGAACAAGATATATGAATAACACTGAAAATAATAGTATATTTCTTTGGGATGTGTGTTACAATTTGTTCAATGAATAATAGACTCCCCTATATATAGTAGGAGAGTTTTACCCTAAGTATAATTCTATAAAAGGTAAAAATCTCACATTTAACTGATTACTAGATTCTCGTCGGTACATGCCGAGATCTGCACCGTGATACCCGGTTGGTCGCGGATATTATGGCCTACCATTAATCATGTTCGATTGCCTAATAGTGCTCTCCGGAGTCTCTTGGGATTTGGACCGATCCCGGGGTCATGGCCTCTATATACTCGAGGGCGGGCGGGCGTCCTCCCAGTGCCTGACTCGATGAGTCCCTTACCTCGATTTTGGTTCCTTATCATCGCGTTCCTTACTCGATTTATTTTATTAGGATCCGGTCCGGCTTATAAAGCTTCAGATATCTTATCAAGAAACTTTTGTGATCTTGAATACTTCTTCTTATCCTTGAGAAATATAGGGAAATTGATCCAGTCAATGCCTCAACTTTCATAACCAGACATGTACTAATATTATTCAGAAGAAGAAATTAAAGAAGGATAAATATTCTCAATTGAATACTCCATAACATAAAGTAAAATAGATATATTCAAATAATGCGACCTATGTATCGCCCTAACTTTATAATTTGATCCCCAAATATGAACTATATACTAAGGAATTCAATTTTCTATCAAATAATGCCTTCGATCTTTGGCCATCCCCCCATCGTGGGTTCCATGTGTCCCTTTTTTGGCCGGCCACATGTCATAGTATATTTTACCCTATACAGATAGTCCCTCTGCTTTCCGGTGACTTGTGTTATCAGGAAGTTGGTAGAAATACTCTTTTGGAGGGAATTACTATAATTCTCTCTAAAGGCTTCTGACGATTGATTAGACGCATGTCTCTCCGCATTTAATGTCCCGAACACGCGTCATCCCATAATTCAGTATAACGTTTACCTATTAAGATAATCATGGCCATGAATTTAGCCACCAAAACTTTTACTTATACGTATCAACCTTCTACCTTATACTTCATAATTTTTCCAGCTTCCCTTATCTAACTTGCATCTTGCTCTTTATCTTTTCTCTAATTCTATTCAAACAAAAAAACTTCTCCTTCTTTCACACAATGGCTTCTTCCTCAAAGCGTACCGGTTTTTCAAAGAGCAAGAACAAGGCCGAGGACTCTGCTTCTCCAACAGTGAGCTCCATCATCCCTAGAAGTCTTATCACCACAAAAGACTTTGAAGACAAATTCCCTACTGCTAACTCTCGTACATGGGCCATCAGTAGGTACCCTTCTTCCATACGTCCTTATAGTATTCCTATTGTGAAAGAAGACTGTTGCTGCCATGACTTGGATATTAATGCTCCTAATCTATCGGAGAAAGTCACCCTACCCAATGAGGGGTTTACATATTTTTACATGTATCCCTTTACTTTGGGTGCGTTCTCTTTGAACGGAGAGCTTGACTCCGTGATTGCGGAGTTTTGCCTCCGCTACCAAGTGTGTTTGGCACAAGTAAGTTCTTCTGTGTGGAGGACGGTTACTTGCCTTCGGCGTTTGTGCTAGGAGACTGGAGATGAGCTAACCTTAGCTCATATGATGAATCTCTATTCTCCCAAAATCTTCCGCGGGGGAATGATAAACCTCTGCAAACATGGCCACCATGCTTTGTTGTCTAGCATGGATGATGACAATGACCATGGGTGGAAAGAATGGTTCGTTGCAGCTTCCATGAATGACATCATTCCAGTAACGTCTCCATCCTTTCCGGCCGCTTGAAACCGCACTCGTAAGCTCTTTGTTTAGTATTTTCTTTTACTTAAATATTTTTCTACAGCCGTATTGATCCTCCATCCTTCGCCTGGTTCAGCAACTCGATGGATCCCACCGGTGGTTGAAGGTTTGGATTGGTGGGTACAAACGATCTTGGATGTTACGACGCTCGAGACTCGCTTGTGGAAAGAACCGGCCCCTAAATACGGGTGGAAGGCCAAGAATCATGATAATTCAAAGTCACCTTGTTTCAAATTTTCATGTGAAGAACTTGATTGATTCCTTCAAATCTGTCTATGAAATTAGGTCTACCCGTGGGCTCTGTTGTTGTTCCCGAGAAGGATGTCTTGGCTGATCTTGCTGATGCAGCGAGGCTGCTTCAGGAGGTGCTTTCTCGAACAGGTGTCTCCAGGCTTCCTTCTGGAGCAAATTTTTCTTTACGGAGTCCCCGAACGGAAGACAAACAACCAAGGAGAAGACGCTCCTTCACAACCGGGGAAAAGAATAAGAGGGCGAGGACCGATGCCCCCGAGTCATCTCCGATAGTGATGGTGACTGGCCCTCCTTTCTGGTCGGTCATAGACACCATGATGATCGAAGATGATGAAGAAGCTAGTGATGGGGGAACTTCTCTACATAGAAGACGACGATCCTCATCATCTCAACAGGATGCTCGACCTGTTGAGATAGTTACACCAACCAAGGATGATGCCTCAGCACTTTAGGGAGAGTTTGATTTGGTAGATAATGTCAATTTCCATTTTTGGGCCCTAATTGTTATGCCTGGTATTGCGGGGCTCAGTACCGGATCACTGCCGTCTTTGGTTAGAGAGCATCCAATAACCAGCACTGTATTTGATGCAGCTGCTTCTCATTCTTCAACCCCATCAGCTTCATCTCTATCTTCACCAACACCAGCAACTGCTACATCACTTCCATCTTCCTCCACTCTTCCACCAGCAATTACTACATCATCTCCACTGGCCGCACCTGACCATGAAGAAAGTGTTCCTCTTCCACAGTCCCCAGTTCATGGAAATTTGGAGCAAAATTATGCTGCCTCTTCTGAAGATCCGCAAAGGATGAGGAATGTTACTCTTTCAGTCTCTACTGGATGCAACTTGTTATCCCGGCTGGTGGAACTTGCCAATTATCTGAAGCCTTTGGCTTCAGATAAAGTCTAGGAAAAGATTCAGGCACTCTCGGGAGAGTGTTTGTTGAACAACGCCATACACAACGCCGCAGTGGTACATTCCTTTCTTCCTTAATTACTCCTTCTATTTTTGGGTATGAACATATCCTGAATTTTACCCTTCTAGCTTTGTAGGCCAACTTTCTTGCTTTCGAGGGCCATCAGAGGTTGATTTGTGAAAAGGAAGAGATTACCTCCGCGCGAGATTAGCTTTTGTCAGAGCAGGAGCAACATGTCGCTCGCCTTTCGGAACTGGAAGCCAAAGCCGATGAGGTTGTTGTATTGGAGGCTCGTTTGCGGCAAAGCGAGCAAGAAGTGGTAACCCTTAGCCAAGACATTATCCCGCTGAGGGCTAGATTTAACGAAGCCAGGGCCAAATGGGCTGAAGTCCATAATGCCATTATTGCTGCAACCAAACGCGGGGCTGCCTCCGCTGAAAGGGTGATCAACTTAGAGGCAGCCTTGAACTCCAAAATTGAGGAGTTTGCTGCTACGGGGGAGAAACATGCCCAGCTGGAAGATAAGTACTGGAAAACTATCGAGCATAATAGGTTTTTTAGTTCAACTGTACGTGACCTTGAATTTAGCCTCAAATCTGCTAGATCCAGCCGGGAAAACTTTTCTACCGAGATAACCCAACTCAAAGAAGAACTTAAGTGTCGAGCGGCTTCCCTCGTTGTTGAGAAAACTTACGATATGTACAGCAGGAGGAGAGAAACCTTGGAAGAGGCCAAAGATGGTGTCATTGACTTTGATGCTGAAATTGCTAAGGCCTGTGAGCTTGAGTTAGCTGCTAAAAGTGGACTCCCAGCGAGGTTTGATGTACTTATTCCTTTTGGTTCCGATTTTGAGTTTTTGGGAACTAAAGAAGAATCGGAGGATGATGATGTTGAAGGCCAAACTGGTGAAAATGTTGAGCCATCAGTAGGTCCGTCTACTTTTCCCGGGGGCGCAGACACTTCTCTTCCTCCTGGTTATTGAGATACTGCAGTTTAGATTTTCTTTTATTTTTCCAATTCCTGTGTCGTTTTGACGTGTTTGTGTAAATAAAAACATCTTTTGCTCAAGTATTGTTTGAGTCTTCCTTTCATTTGAATATTCATGTAAGTCTTTAATCTTTGCATTTTCTTCCTTTTGCTAAAGCATTTTGTGCAAGCTTTTCTCTTTTGTGTCTTATTATGTGAAGCCTTGGGTGTATTCTCCCCGAAAGTAACTTTGTCTTTGAGCATCAGCCCTTTTTTGTGAGGGCTTTGATAAGTATTTGCGCAAGTTTACTTTTTGTGTCATTTCCTATACGGCTTCGGGTGTATCTTTCCCCGAAGGCATTATGATTTCGGGCATAAATTCTTCCGGAACCAACCCTTTAACGTGAGGGTTTTTATAAGAGAGGGGCCTTTTATGTTTATGGTGCTCTTGAAGAGGACGTCTCATGTTCATTACTGCACTAGCATTTGAAGTACTTGTTTAACTTTCAAATGACAAAGTTAATTCATCATTCACGCAAAAAACAAGATAAAAACAAAAGAATTTCATTTTATTCCTTCTATTTTTACAAAGTACATAAGCATTTGCTATGCTGAAAAGAAATTGCCATTACTTGTGGTTAACTTGTACAACTTGTTTCTACGGGGCTGGCCACGCAGTCCCCGGTCCCGATGATGCAATTATATTTCCAATTTTTCATTTACCAGACGAAGTGGCAGTCATTATTATCGTATCCTCATATCATCCCCC
>AWOL01S0079031.1:11056-24967 GCA_000715115.1 Nicotiana otophora | reverse complement strand
AGTGTTCAAATGCGAAGAGTGTGAATTGGAACACTAGAAGTCTTGTATCTTCGAAGATTCCACTAATGCATTGCTAGATAATCCTTAACTTAGAAACATGCTTTAATTTCCCTTAGGAATTTATGCTATCGAGTGAAGGACCTTCTAGTGGTTTGTGCTCGTGAACGATCAGGTAACCTTTGCTCAATAGCCAACTTAACTTCCCGGTAGGAATTTGCTATAGAGCAAAAGATTATCTAACCATCCCCGAGTGGATCTTTGCTTGTATGCCTTTCTATTAAAGGTCTTATTGCTGTTGTTTTCGTAGTATGCTTTCTATTGTCGTCTCGTTAAAAAACTTGCCAGAAAAATCCAATTGGGACAAAAACTGAACGAAGGGAAAAAGAGTGCAGCACATACTTGCTGATCGGATAACGTTCATCAGCAATAATATATTTTGATGTGTGCCACATTCCAATTGATGGGCAACTTTTCTCCATTTTGGTTTTTCAACTCGTATGAACCTTTTTTGATGATAGCTGAAACCCGGTAGGGGCCTTCCCACATTGTACCTAGCTTCTCCGTGTTGAGCTTACGGGTGTTTTGAGTTACTTTCCTTAGGACCAAGTCTCCTACTTTGAAATAATAGAGGTTATCTCTTCAATTATAATACCGCTCCATTCTCTGATTTTGAGCTACCATTCTTACATACGCCAAGTCCTTGCATTCATCAAGCAGTTCCAAGTTGACTAACATTGTTTCATTGTTTGATTCTCTATCTGCTTGGAAATATCTCAAGGTGGGTTCCCCAACTTCTACCGCGATTAAAAATTCTGCACCGTACACGAGGGAAAAAGGGTTTTCCACTGTGCTTCACTTGGCTGTAGTTTAGTATGCCCATAGAAATCCGGGTAATTCCTCGGGCCAGTTACCCTTAGTTTCTTCCAACCTTTTCTTGAGTTTTTTGAATAATCACTTTGTTTGTCGAATCCGCTTGACCGTTTGCACTCGGATGATATGGTAAAGATATTATCCTCTTTATTTTTAAATCTTGGAGGAACTTTGTAATTTTTGCGTGGATAAACTATGGCCCATTGTCGCATGCTATCTCTTTTTGGTATTCCGAACCTGCAAATTATATTTTCCCACAAGAAATCCACCACTTCGCGTTCTCCGATCTTTTGATAAGGACATGCTTCCACCCACTTAGAAAAATAGTCAGTCAAAATTAAAAGAAATCTTACCTGCCAGTGGCAGTGGTCCGACGATGCCCATCCCCCATTTCATGAATGGCTACGGGGATAGAACTGAATGTAAGGGCTCTGTCGGTTGATGCACTAGTGGTGCGTAGCGTTGACACTTATAACATTTTTGTACAAATTATTTGGTGTCTTGTTCTATGCGGGGCCAATAATATCTTGCCCTTACCAACTTCAGCACTAAGAAATTTGTGCCTGAGTGGTTGTCGCATATCCCTTTGTGAACCTCTCTCATGACATAGTTTTCTTTAGATGCCTCTAAGCATCGGGCCAACGTACCTTGAAAAGATTTTCTATACAATTTGCCTCTCTTGAGGTTATATCGCCCTGCTTTGGCGCGCAACACCCGGGATAGTTTGGGGTCTTCGGATAGCTTTCCGTGTTCGAGATAATCGATGATTTAATTCCTCCAGTCCCACACCAGATTAGTCGAATTTACCTCATAGTTACCATCTGTATCCATGACTAAGTTCATCAGTTGTACTACCATCTCGGACTCTGATCCCTTTATTTCCGTCGATGATCCTAGGTTTGCCAATGCACCAGCTTCTGCGTTATCTTTCCTTGGGATATGAGTAATTGACCACTCCTAGAATAACACCAACAGAGCCTGAACCTTTACAACATATTGTTGCATGCGCTCCTCTTTGGTCTTGAAGACCCCGTAGACCTGATTTACCACTAGTTGTGAGTCGCATTTGATTTCGATGACCTCAGAGTCAAGTCCCCGGGCCAATTCGAGCCCTACAATCAAAGCTTCATACTCTGCTTTGTTGTTAGTTAAATGGACCATCTTGATGGTTTGCCTTAGGGTTTCCCCTGAAGGCGTGATTAAGACTATACCGAGCCTGGACCCTTTTACGTTGGAAATAATCCCGGACTGAAATCGACCACGAAGTTAGCCAAGACTTGAGACTTAATTGCAGTCCTTGGTTTATATTTTATGTTGAATTCACTTATTTCGATGGCCTATTTGACCAATCTACCCAAGAGCTCAGGTTTATAGAGGATATTCCGCAAAGGGAAAGTAGTCATCACGGCTATCGGGTGGCATTGGAAGTAGGGCATCGGCTTCTGAGCGGCGACTATGAGAGCTAAGGCCAGTTTTTCCAAATGTGGGTAACAAATTTCTGCTCCCGTTAAAATTTTACTAACACAATAAATCTAATATTGTGTACCTTCATTCTCTCGGACTAAAATCGCACTTACCGCAACTTCCGAGACCGCGAGATAAACCAGATACGTTTTAACTTCTTTTGGTTTTGAAAGCAATGGAGGGCTTAACAAGTATTTCTCTAAATCCCTCAAAGCCTTCTGGCACTCCGGGGTCCATTCGAAATTATTTTTCTTTTTGAGCAGTGCAAAGAAACGATGACACTTTTTCGCTGATCGGGAAATGAACCTGCTCAAAGCTGGCAATCTCCCCGTAAGCCTTTGGACTTCCTTCATGTTTTATAGTTAGTCCGGGATATCTTCTATGGCCTTGATCTTATCGGGGTTCACCTTAATTCCCCTTTTGTGAATCCAGAAATCCCAGAAACTTACCAGAGCTGATCCCTAATGCGCATTTCTCGGAATTAAGTTTCATATTATGATTTCTTAGGATGTCGAAAGTTTCTTGCAGATGTTTAAGATGATCACCTGCATTTAAAGACTTAACAAGTATATCATCTATATAAACTTCCATAGTTTTTCCTATTTGATTTTCAAACATCATGTTCACGAGCCGTTGATAAGTGGCTCCAGCGTTTTTCAACTCGAAGGGCATCACATTGTAGCAATATATACCGAAATTCATTATAAATGAAGTTTTTCCCTGATCCTATGGGTTCATCTTAATTTGGTTGTACCTGAAATAAGCATAGAGGAAACTCATTAACTCATGTCCGGCCGTGGCATCAATCTTTTAATCGATGCTTGGCAGTAGGAACGAGTCTTTTGGGAACGCCTTGTTAAGATCTTTATAATCTACACACATGCAAAACTTATTATTCTTCTTAGAAACTACTGCTACATTAGCTAGCCAGTTTGGATATCATACCTCTCGGACCGAACCGATATTAAGTAAGCGGGTTACCTCTTCTTTGACAAATTTATTCCTCGCTTTGGCAATCGGGCATTTCTTTTGTATTACCGAAGGTATGCTGGGATCCAAGATTAACTTGTGTATGGCTACCTCTGTCAGGATGCCTGTCATATCCTCATGCGTCCATGCAAAACAATCGACGTTAGAATTAATGAATTTAGTAAAGTCGGACCTGAGTTCTGGTGCAGTCTTGTCCCCAAGTAAAATTTACTTTCTAGGAATTCTTCGATCAATGCCACTTGATCCAGCTCTTCCGCTGTCAACTTTATTGCATCGGTCTCTTCTGGAACTTGGAAATATCTCGGCACCTGATAATATTCCGATGCCTCTGCCCCCGGGCTAACTTCATCTAGTTTGGGAATAGGTGTCGGTCCTTGTAATTTCTATGCCACGTGTTCCTTTTATTTTCTACTTGAAACTAAAATTGCATTCATCTCCCTTGCCGTTGGTTGATCACCCCTTATCTGCTTAATTTCTTCGGGTGTTGGAAACTTCAACAATTGATAATACGTTGATGGTACATTTTTCATCTCGTGCAACCATGGCCTTCCCAGAATGATGTTGTATCCCATATCACCATCTACTACTTTGAAAAGAGTTATTTTATTACTCCTTCAGTGTTCGTGAGTAATAAAATTTCTCCCCGGGTTGTCACACTTGCGAGGTTGAATCCGGCGAGGAGCTTTGTTGCCGAAATAATGCTTCCAGTGAGTTTAGCTTGCTCCAATACTCTCCATTGTATGATATTAGCTGAACTTCCTGGATCCATTAGAACACGTTTAATCTTAAAATCTAGCACATTTAAAGAAATTACCAGTGCGTCATTGTGTGGTAGCAGCAATCCGTCTGCATCCTCCTTCGTAAAAGTGATATCGTCTTCCCGAAGCCTCTTGCTATGCGTTATTGATATTTTATCTTCTTTGTTGCTGATTGATTGTTTGACGTGGGGGATCTTCTCCTGCTTTCGAGGGTTCCACATTGTCCCGGTTACGACCATAATGGTTCTTAGCTCGGTCACTCAAGAATTCTCTGAGGTGACAATTTTTCAATAATGTTGCCACTTCTTCCCGGAGATGTCGACAGTCCCCTGTCCGGTGGCTATTCGTCACGTGGTATTCACACCACAAGTTGGGATCCCTCTGGCTGGGATCAGATCTCATCAGTTTCCGGAATCGTGCTTCTTTGATATTTCTCATGGACGACACTAACTCCACTATACTGATGTTGAAGTTGAAGTTGTATTCCGATAACTTGGGGTAAGAAGGATCCCGCGATCCTGACACTTCTTTATCCTGCAATGATCGATTGTTCAGACCGCGATCAGTCCTCCTGTCAATGGCGAACCTGTCCGCTGTCTGGGAACCTCTGCTGTGGCCTTCGGTCCGTTCATAGGGCAAAAACCGGCCACTCAAACTCCGTTTGTCCGCGTCATAATCATCCTTTGATTTTTCTATGTTCTTTTCTCGCCCTTTGGTCGACGATGGAAAACCAACCTGATCTTCTTTGATCCTTATTTTTTATTCGTACCGGTTGAGGACATCCGCCCAGGTCGTTGCTTGAAACTCGTGTAGGCTTTCCTTTAATTTTCAGAAAGCGTTTGAACTCCTCAGATTCAACCCCTTGGTGAATGCTTCTGCCCATTCATCTGGGACAGTCGGGAGCAACATTCTCTCCTTATAGAGTCGGGTAACGAACTCACGTAGCCACTCAGACTCTCCTTGCGCAATCCTGAATATGTCAGCCTTTCGGCCTGTACTTTTTTAGCCCCGGCAAAAGCCTTGATGAAAGAATCTGCGAGCATTTTAAAAGAGTCTATGGAATGATCGGGTAACAGCAAATACCACGTCAAGGCTCCCCTCGTGAGGGTTTCTCCAAATTTCTTTAGCAACACAGATTTAATTTCGTGAGGAGCTAAATCATTTTCCTTTACCGCCGTTGTGTAGGTGGTAATATGCTCCTGGGGGTCTGAAGTTCTGGCATACTTTGGCACTTCAGGCATTTTGAACCGCTTCGGGATTAACTCTGGTGCCGCACTTGGCTTGTATGGTAATGGAGTATATTTTTTCGAGTCTGGACCTTTCAGCACTGGTGGCACACCCGGGATCTGGTCCATGCGGACGTTCACTTCCCTCATAAACCGTAAAAGTTCATTCTTGAAAGGATCATTCTCGTTGTTGAGGCTAGATCTGTTCCCCCTGTCCCATCGGAGCCAATTTCACCCCTGGGAGTGTTGTTGTCGACCCTCTGCATAGTTTGATTTGTGGGAACCCCGGGAGGAACTGGATCTCATCTGTTTGCATTATTAGAAGCTCCTGACAGCGCCTTCTCCAACTCCGTCATGACCTTATCATGTCACGTGAGGTGGCCTAGAATGATCGCTTGTTGCTCTTGCAAGACTCTTACCGCGTCAACGACATGTTCCTCATCAGCATCATCAGGTGTAGTCTCCCGAACATATCGAGGATATTGCATGTCATGCACCGGTATAGCGCCATTCCCCTCATTATGGGTGTCATTGATTGAGTCCTCAAAATGAGGTTAATCCCCTCGAATCTCGGGGTTGTGCATATCGTTAACAATGTTATCTGCCATTTCTTATGATTTTCTCTAAGGCAAAATAATCAAAACACGTTAGTAAAATTGGCAAGGATCAATTTAATTACACGGCTGTCTAGGCCCCACGGTAGGCGCCAAACTATTTACCTATAAAACGGTACAGTTGAATTTATACGTGGTTTCTAGACAAATGAATTAATTTGATCCTGAAACAATAAAATAATTGAAGAATTATGCAATACTTAGCTTTAGGATATAGACAAAACAGTAGAAGCAACAGTTTCGGGAACAGGATTTCCGGGCACAACAACAATGAAATCAAAAAGTAAGAAGATAAGATTGTATTGAGCTTTGTATAGAATGTAGCGTATATTTGCCAGAAAATTCATGTCCTTTACAATGACAACTGAGCTCACTATTTATAGCTATGAAGGAAGTCCTAGGATCGTGCCCTTCTTTAATGTCAATTGAGGGACATTTATGAAGATGTAACGGTGAACATAAATGCCAAATTCCCTATAACGGGTAATTGCTCTTAATGTCATGGAATATTCTTTATTAAATGCTACCGGACGAAGTGCATTTATCACATTTTTATGAGCATTATTCTTTCCGGTGACAAACGAAACAGTTGCCTTCGGTCTTTGGTCATCCCCGCATTGGGTTCCACGTGTCCCTTTTTTGGACGACCACGTGTCATAGCATATTTTACCTTATATAATTTTATATTTGATATTGCTTGAAATGAATGGTTTATTCAGTTTTATATACTTCCTTATACGCGTTACACTTCGGATATGTAATCAGTTAGTTTTATCCTGAATGCTTATTCTTATCATTGTGGGATATGAGGAAATTTCAGTCGACGCCTTAGTTTCATGACTATCAACCAAATAATGTTTAGTTAAGAACCTGGAATGTTAGAACAACATCTTTGGTAGGATATTACACTTGAGATAAATGAATTAGTTTAAAATTGAGATATCGATCGGTAAGAAACTGCAAATATATAAAACAGCAAACGAAATGTAGAAATTATTCAAATTTCGTAAAAGAATTATGCGCAAGATCTCAAATATTCTTGCTAGGATTTTCAAGGCCATTAGATAAAAAGAAAGGTTTATTTTTAAACTTGTACAGTCAGAATCAAAATATGAGAGCAAAAAACTCAATTCAAAACGCATATTATCATATGGAAGTGGAACTCGTTCCTCTTTTTTGTTCCTTGTTAGATTTCTCAGTACATTGACATCATGGTTAGCTGCAACTGATCAAAATTCCAATTCTACCAACAATATGGGTCGTTTAGTTCAAAATTAGGATATTCCACGATTATGATCTTAGAATTAAAACCAGGACTATAATCTGTATAACTTATCGCACCTTCAATAAAAATAATATCGATTTAGCGAATACCTCAAGCCAAACACATAATAAATTTAATCCCAAAATTTGTACCGAGATAATCCACCTCATCCCTTGAACCAAACTGCAGTCTCTATAATCCTCCTATTATTCTTTTTCTATTTTTTCTTAATTAACAAATAGCGTCAGCCGTGGATGACTAGGCTATGAACAAGCTGCCCACACATAGTTGATAAGTAGTAGCTAACTAATGAGATTATTATCCTTGAGTTGACGAGTCCAATTAAAAATTGCGAATTATTATGCTCCATATTAAATCATTTGTAGTTGGAAATTAAAGGTGAACCAAAGAATAGAAATGAAGGTGATTCGTGGAGAGAGGCATTAAAATGGGAGATATGACTCAATGAGTCTATCCAAAAAGAGGGGACCTTTGACATTTCGAACATAGTGCCTATGCAGAATTCCTAGTTATATCAGATTAAAAACTTGCTTGACTATAGATTATGATTGGTTCAATTTTCTCAATGAACTCAGCAATATAATAATTGTCTTCTTCATACTTCAGATAGCTTATCAAGAAAACATTATCTTGAGATATAGAGAAAGTGATTCGGTCAATGCCTCAACTTCATCATAACTAAACAGGTATTAATATTATTCGGAAGGATAAATATTCTCAATTGAATATCTCATGACATATTAAAATAGATACTCCTATATTAAGAGTATGTTAGTTCTGTATCGTCTTAATTTTATAGTATGATCCACAAATAATAACTATGCTAAGGTCTAGCTGAAAAGGGATAATTAAGGAGCAGAGTAACCGGCATAAAAAACTAAAGGAAGGGATTTGGCAGCACATAATTTGGGAATTCAATCTTCTATCAGCACTTATCCTTTAAGAATTCACCTTTTTCCTTTTTCAAATTTTTCGAGCATATAATATTAGCCAAGCATGAGTAGGCTATGAACAAGCTGCACATGATTGAAGCTAACATATGACAGGGTTTATGCTGTTTTGAGTTGAGCTTTTGAATTATTACTCACCAAATCAAATAAATGATAGTTTTGAAAGTTATTTTAAAGCTAGGAAATGAAGATGATTTCAGGAGAGGCAGCATAATTGGAGATGCGACTCAATGAATCTAATCCAAAGAGAGAGGACTTTGTCATAGGCTGATTGATAAGGCCTAATCACAATTCTTTTTCTATATTTGATATTCAAAAATTGCTTGACCAATGAATGGATTATTCAATTTTATATACTTCAGACATGTTATCAGTTAACTTTATCTTGAATGCTTCTTCTTTTCATTGTGAGATATGAGGAAATTTCAATCGACGCCTTAGTTTCACGACTAGCAACCAAATAATGTTCAGTTAAGAACCTAGAATGCTAGAATAAACATCTCTGGTAGAATATTCCAAGGCATACATGTAGGTACACAACACAGCAAATGCAAAAGGCAAATAAGGGAAGCAGATACTGCTTAGCATTCCTGATACAGTGATACGTTTATACCAATCCATTAAAACCTCTAAAATTAACTTTGAAGTGTTATCAACAAATGGGGGCTGCATTCTAGACAGGAAAACAAGATGAATAATAAGCAGCTCCCCGAAAGTCTGATGATTCAAATGTTTGTGTTCTGTATTATTGGCTGGAAACAACAGCATTTTCGTCAACTGGTGCAGGATCAGCCACAGGTGACTTCTTTGCAAGGGACTTGGGTATGTCAATGTCATCTTGACAACAACGTTGCTGAGGATGGGATAGAAGTGTGCAGATATGACGGAAGAGGACACGAGTAAGCCCCTGACCACTCTCAAATATGTAAGCCTCATATTCGCTGACAAGTTCAAGGGCCTCCACGAGGGCATCATACACCTTCTGAGGACAGTTGTCAGGTCCAGGCTTGTCGTGGAGGTAAATTACATCCAAAGTGAAAAGCTTCTGAGTAGCAGGCCATTGATGCTGTGGTGGTATTGACGACCTACAATATAGGAGTATCTGCATATATTGAAGAGAAGCATGAATGAGATGCTTCCCGTGAAATGCACATCTAAATAGCTACTCAGAAGGCAAATATCATTTTAAACACACAAAGACAGATATAGCAAGCACTCCCATGGAGCATAGTGAGAGCATATTAACTATCAACTAAGGTTCAGAAGACCCACAGAGGCATCTCGTTCTCAACTTTAATGTACTGTCGAATATTCTGTCACCTCACTGGGCTGGTTTACTTTTTCCCTTTTTTTTCTTTTGTTTGAACTAGGCAGAGTTACTTGTAATCGCCAAAATTATAAGTAATATCCTGATTAGTACTAGCATGAGGCCACCACAGTGCACGATGTTTGCAGCACCATACCCTACAGGTGCAAAAGGGCATCTCTGTGTACTTGAAGCAGCACTTTTTTGAGATACCAACTTCATTTGGGATTGGCAACTTGCAAAGAAACCATATAAAATCCATATAAATGATTAATCAAATGAAAATAGTTAAGATTATTGTTCCAGTTCATTTCATGATATACTCTTTCATTACAAGAGAGAATGGATCTCTTACGTTGAAGAGGAGAAAAAAGAAAAGCAACTTCTATATAGTAAGCTGAACCACTCTAGTTAACTGATGTTAACATCTTCATTTCGAAAACAAGTATTTGCCACAAACAGAAGATATCATGAAGTTCTATAAAGAGGAAGAAAAAAAAAAGGAAAACAAGAACAGTAAATATCTATTCATATCAAGTGACTTCTTTCACCTCTTCTTTCTTCTTTTTTTTCATTTCATATGACCGAAGAAGGGTTAAACCCAGGGGCGGAGCTAGTCCTTCGCTTACGGGTTCGGAGCTAGTCCTTCGCTTGCGGGTTCGACTAAACCCAGTAACTTTTGTTCACCCTATATTTGTTTTATGAAATCTATTGAATATGTACAAATTATTAATTTAGAACCCAGTAACTTAAAAGAACTAGAATCCCGAACACATAAGTTTCAAGAGACATGTCAGACAAGAAGTGATAAGTAAACAGTGTCCCCCAAAACAATAATGAAGCAGGGATTCATGTCAAAGCCTTACCAGTTAGAGGCAGATCAAGGAAAAGGCTGTATAAGGTTGCTATGTAGTAAAGGATGATTTCTGGAATATTTGTTTTTTGGTAGAAAATAAAAAGTCTAATACTATAAGAATAATAATAACAGTAAGTTGAAAGTTTCGAAGTTGTAATTAGATGTATCATATTATATTATAAGTGGGAAGCCCCTAAGTCAAAAGTTAAATTACGAAAAAGTCCATCAAAAATTAATTGACCATTTTGCCCTACACCATAAAGAGTAAGAATGTTTTGTTTAAATAATAGTAGATAAAATTAAGCACATTCATAATATATTATTTGTTTATGATGTACTTATTTACTTGCTTTTAATGATTAAAACCCCAGTGTAGCTCTTGGGAGTTACCGTATTTTTTCATATGGAGTAATAACGATGTATATGATAATTTTTATTTATAGTCTATATGTTATATATTTTTTTTTTCCTCGTGTTCTTACATTTTTCCCTATTTTTTAACAATAAAAATAAAAGTTAGCACTAACCTTTCATATTCCTAATTGTAACAGCTCACATGCATGAACTGATCATTCCATTTGTATTCCTCATTAACAGTCCCTATTAGTTCACCATAATCATTATTTATCTTCTTTTTTTTCAATTCTTCAAGGTTGCTGTCAGAAAATAGGGGACTCATATCACCGCAACCAAATCTAAAGGGGAAAGGGTAAGCTAAACTTCCTTATTGTTTTTAAAATTTGTATTATTTGACTTAATCTTCGTCTTTTTTTTTCCCCACTTGCCTGGGGTAAATCTCCTCATCCAATTTTTGAGATTTGTCTATTCTTTAACTTTTTTAGCTTTGGGATTCCTATATTTTTTATAATGGTATATGTTTTTTTTCCTTTGTGCATTATTTTTACTGCACTATTTCACTTTTTCATAAACTAGCACCTCAAGATTGGTTGAATACCCATAATATGGTACAAAATTCACTTTGTTTAGAGAATTGCCTAACCTAGGATTGTTGAACAAGTACAGCAAGAGATGAGCTTTAAGGATGCGGAATTAATAAAGTCTTTCCAAAAATTTTAATAATTGGGATTAAGGGAGAGAAAAGAGTTAGGCTAAGCACCTACTTTCTTTTCTTGCTCTCTAACTATCTGGCTATTTCGTATATGGAGAAAGCTCCGGCTCTTTCTATGATTTGGTAAAGCAAATAATCATATATAGTTCTTGATGCCAATTTTGCGCTGCACTTTTATAAAGGATTTCAATGTCTACATCAATAGTTATGGGCATGACAGAGTAACCAGAACGACGCACTGGAACCTACACCAATTACATCGTCTATAAGAAACTATAAGTGAGATATTAATATATCACATATTTACACCTGAGAATATCAAACTTTAACTCATTATAAATTTTACCTGCCTAATTAAATTTAGTTGTTCAATTGCAGGTTCATATGCTATGTTGTCTAATCATATATCATTTGACCATCAAACCACTCGAGTAGGCCAACCATTCATCAATTAGCTTGTACTTTTTCCTTCAAATTTACTTTTACTCATTACACTACTGTTTTAATATAATTTATACTGTTTATACTACTTAGCATGCATGCGACACATGCAGAGACTAGTTTATAAAAAAGAAGGTCCTAGATAGAAAGTAATCAATAGAAGTCTTGTATCCAAAGTCCAAACTAGAAAGTAATTTCTAGAAAGAGTACTTGAGCACTGTAATCACCTGGACGAGTTGACAACAACTGGCAACTTCTGCACCACCTTATGAATGGAACTCCCTCTGCCCCAAATCAAATGTCATTTTTCTCTTAGTTTGTCTATCTGCTGCCTAAAAGAGAGTTTTAACACATACCACTTTCCTTTTCTTAACAAATAAGTTACATCACATATTATAGAACCAAAAGGGCACATGTAGCCTATTTTGACACTTCTTCATATAATTTTTCTCAACTATTCCTGGAAAAACAAATACACAAGTTCCCAGATACTCTATGTAAGAAACATAGAACTTTTATCTTAATCCATGAGGCATACATGAACTTCCATTTCGCACGGGCGCCGCAACTCCTAGACCATTACTTATTACTAGGGTGATCAACTGTCGCACATATAGGTGTAACCCATCCAACCCGTCTAGGTTGAAAATAAATTCAAAGATGGGTTAATTTGAGCACAACCAAAAAATAGCATAAAATTTTTGGTTGGTTCGGTTGTGTTTGGTATATTTCTACCTCTACACTTTCAACACTTCTCTAAAGAAAAGAAAAGTTGCTTCTTGTTTGATTTGGAGTTAAACAAATTATTAAAAAACAAACAAGCAAATGAAAAAATGATTTTGAACTGGGGTTGGTTTGTGGCCCAATTTTTAGCCCAAAGATCCAAGCAAATTTTGGGTGGGTTGAGTCATGACTCGAGCAGTGACTTAGCCTGTTTTAAGTAGCCAAATTCGGCCCAACACGCATATTTGACACCCCTACTACTTACTAATTAAGCAGATGACCAGTAAAACAATGTCAAGAGCTGACATGTATAAAGTGAAGTGGCCCAGATAATTCTATAGAATATCTCACATCCTTACAGTGTTGTCAAAGGCGCGCTTAAGCCCTGAAGCGAGGCTCAAAACATGTTGAGTGCTTCGCCTCGCTTTGTGGGCGCTTCAGTGTCGCATCAAGGCTCTAAGGCATACTTTTTCTGTCAATAAGTGTAATCCTGAAAAGACGACACTAAACAATTAATATTTCACTTTATCGTAATTTTTTTCAATTTCTTTGTCCATATATTTGTTATTCATGCTTATAATTATTGGTCTTGGACTACATATACATATTTTTACTTTTTCTCCAGTTGCGCATTTTTCATTAAAGCCCACGCTTTAATTGTGCTTTCCGCTTAAAGCCCCAACGGACCTTAGAGTTTTTTTGCGCTTTTCGCCTTTGATAACACTGCATCCTTACATCTGCTGTCCAGGAAAGGAGACAGGTCCACCAAGAGTGCCATTTCATAAGCAAAACTACTGTGTTGTCCTAGCCTTTGTCTGTCTCTTCATCAATCAGAATCTAAACAGATTTCTGACGCACACAATGATATATCAAGCCAAGGTTGAAAAACAGCCTGCTAAAGCTATATATACCGGACTCCGGAAGGTTCTCTATTTCTCAGTTTTTAATTTTATGCATGATTCCGGCTTTCAACACATTTCAGAACTAAACTCTCCCCTTTCTCTTTGCTTTGTGAAGTACCACATTATTGCCCATCTCAAAGGTTGAGCCGAAGAGAAGAAAATTCCATGTCATCAAACTTGACTGTACGATTTGATGGATAAGCTTACAAACCGGGATGTTTCTCCTTTTCTTTGGTTCTCTTTTTCTTTGGTTTTACCTTTTGACTCCAGATTCCAATAAATCCCAGAAATATCAGCAGCATGTCGCTCTTGACTCGTCAACAACCCAGAAGCAATAAGATGTTCACTGCTAGAGTTGTTTCAAATAGAAGAATATTTTGGTAGAAAACAGTGACTGGAGTTAATGAATAAAATGGACAAATTAGTGGCTATAAGACAGGCTGATTTGGAACTTTTT
>AWOL01S0079029.1:0-12510 GCA_000715115.1 Nicotiana otophora | reverse complement strand
ACGGATTATCCGTTAAGAAAATTGAATAATCCGCCCCCAAACCAATAAGCCGTTAATAAAAAACATTCAATCCGTTCCCCGTCCGTTAAACCGTTAACCCCATACCAATAAGCCATTAGCTTCGGTTTCGATTCGGTTTTCGGTTTCGATTCGGTTTTGAACACTCCTAGTGTAAGTACCACAATATTCACGGTCATATGACTGAAGATTGCCTACAGTTAAGAGAAGAAGTTGCTCGATTGTTCAACAATGGGCACCTTTGAGAATTCCTAAGCAAGCGAGCCAAAAACCACTTCAGAAACAGGGACGCCAACAAACAGGTCGAACAAGAGGAGCCTCAACATGTAATCAACATAATCATTGGGGGAGTTAATGTCCCCCAAGGGCCGATGATAAAACGCACAAAGTTTCTATCACGAGAGAAAAACGCACCCAGAATTACGTCCCGGAAGGAGCTATCTCGTTCAGTGACGAAGACACCGAGGGCATCGTACAGCCTCACACCGATGCACTGGTAATATCTATACTTATTAATAAATATCGGGTTAAACGTGTGTTGATTAATCTAGGTAGCTCGGCCAACATCATCAGATTGAGGGTCGTAGAGCAACTAGGTTTACAGGATCAAATTGTACCGGCAATCCGGGTATTAAATGGATTCAACATGGCATGCGAGACCACGAAAGGTGAGATGACTTTACCAGTAAACACAGTCGAGACCACCCAAAAAACAAAGTTCTACGTGATCGAAGGGGATATGAGGTATAACGCCTTGTTCGGAAGGTCGTGGGTTCACTACATGAGAGCGGTGCCTTAGACCTTACACCAAGCGCTGAAATTTCCCACTTCGGGAGGGTTCAAAGCGGTCTACGGAGAACAGTCGTCCGCCAGAAAAATGTTTGTTGTCGGTGAAGTAATATCGGTGCACGAAGATTCAACATAAAAAAGTATGGAACCGACCATAAAAGAAGAAACTAAATAGCAATCAATGATACCGGCCTCAGTCGAGCTGAAAAATAGAAGGAGCATAGAGCGGATGATGAGGATGATTATGACGTCCCGAGGTCATTCATAGCACCTGATGACACTGATGCCACCAAATCGACGATTGAGGAGTTGGAACAAATTATATTGATCGACCATCTACCGGATCAAAAGGTATACCTTGGCACGGGGTTAATCCCCGAGCTCAGGAAAAAACTTATTGATTTTCTTAAAGCTAATGCCGGTTGTTTTGCCTGGTCCTATCTAGACATGACAGAGATCCCACCAGAAGGTAACCACTCAAAAATTGAGCCAGGATCCTAATTTCCATCCTGTCAAGCAGAAGAGAAGGCCACAGTCCGAGATCAAACACACATTCATCAAGGACATGGTATCCAAACTTATGAAACTAGGTTCCGTCCGGGAAGTTAAATGTTACGACCTAAAATCCATAATAGGTCGCGATGACACCTAACGCCGCCGTTAGGCAAGCCCACAAGTGAAACTACTATTTATTTACCTTTTTAACATTTTAAATCGAAAGTTTTCCTTTTATAATAACGAATTAAGCAAGACTTCATGCAATCGTAACAACTCTTTTAAAACAAAATACCAGTATAATAAGAACATCCAATGTGGTGATAAAAATTATGAGTACAACAATACATAATGCTACAAGTCCCCAAAACCCGGCGTCACAAGTACATGAGCAATCTAGAGAATATACAAACTACTAAAACTATTGTCTAAAAGTGATAGACAGAAATAGTAAATAAGGTCGAGGGAGACTCCAGTGCTGCAGATCGTAGCAAGGAAAGCAGCTCACCATTAAGTCTTCATAGATGATCGGCTATGCGCCTGTGTGACCATTGGTAGTACCTGTCGTGAGTACGGAAAATAACGCATACCCAGTAAGTATCTAGTCTAACCTCAAATAAGTAGTGATGAGGGGTAGACTTGACACTTACTAGAGGTTAAATAATAATAATATAAATGCATAAAGTAGACATGGTGAGTGTACAACAAGTATCAATGAAGCAAATAAGAGCAACTATAGTAAATTCACTCAGGAGTCTATATCAAATCACCAACATATCATAACCGGCCTTGAAGGCGCTAACTCAATTATACCCAAACCAGAACCCGTTTCGTTTATTAAGCACGAAGCTGCCGAGGCAAATGACCTGATCCCATAGGAATAATGGTACTCAGTACTACCAAGGCGAATGGCCCGATCCCATAAGAATAGTGTTATCATACTGCCGAGATGAACTGCCCAATCCCATAAGAATAGTGTTACCATCATGCCGAGGTGAACGACCCGATTCCATAAGAGTAGAGAGATTTATCTCGCTCGCGGAAGCACTTGCGAGACGAGAAGACACACATATGTATAGTTTATCAAGCATTTTCCAACATTTCTAAAATAAGAAATTAGGTCGATATCTCCACTTTAAACCCTAAGTTTCAGTCCTAATCAAGACAATTAATACATATAATATGCATGAACAGTACAACTACAGGCATGATGTGAATCTAAGTCTACCCGGATATATCATGAAATATAGCTACGTACGGACTCTCGTCACCTCGTGCGTACGTAGCTCCCTGCATAAATAGCACACAATAATAATGCGCCTAAGGGAACAAGTCCTCTCTTACAAGGTTAGACAAGATACATATCTCAATTCTAAGTCCTCAATCCGGCTCTCCAACCTCACGAGAACTCCTCAGATGACGCTGAGGCTCCGAAACTAATCAAAAGTCGTATAAACTAGTAAATATATACTCAAAAGTTCATAATTTAGCTCTTATTTTAGTTATCCAACCCAATTTGGAAGATTCATGAAATTCACCCCGGGCCCACGTGCTCGGATTCCGGAAATATTTGAATATAAAAGTTACCCATGACCTCCCGAACTCAAATATATAATTTATTCAAATTTCTATCACCGATTTCATGATCAAATCCTAAATTTACCTAAACCCTAGGTTTTTCACAAAATCCCACTAGTTTCACAAACTTTCCATGTTTAATTTACCTAAAATCCATGTATTTAACTTAAAAATGGGTAGAGTTTACTTACCTTGAATTATAGATGAGAATCACCCTCAAAAGAGCTCTCAAAATCGCCCAAGACCAAATGAAAATGTGTGAAAAATGGCTTAAGTCTCGGATTAAAAACCCTCACTACCCAACGATTTTCGCTTCTGCGGACCCAGGGTCGCACCTGTGGAAAATCCATCGCAGGTGCGGTTCTCACTAAGGTTGGGCAAGTTCGCATCTACGGAGAATCGTGCGCATCTGCTTCTTCAGAATCTGTCCACACCTGCGCCACTCGTACCTGCGGATGGACCTCTGCTCCTGCGACCCTAGGCCTTCCTGGCCTCATCCGCACTTGCTACCACTTTCCTCGCACTTACGAGCTCGCAGATGGGGAAAATACCTAGCATCTGCGATCACTGCTCAACTTACTCCAGGCCACTTTTGCGACCACTTGGCCGCTTCTGCGAGCTTGCACCTTCAACCATTTCCACACAGGTGCGATTGCACCAGATCTGAAGCTACCAGCAGTCCCCCATGTCCAAAACCAAGTCTGATTCGAATCGAATTCGCACACGAGGCCCCCCAGGACCCCATCCAATTACATTAACACATCCCACAACATAATACGGACTTGATCGCATGATCGAAATATAAAAATAACACCTACAATCACGGATTGACTCGAAAACACATGAATTCAACATGAAACTTAAATCAACTCGGAATGATGTCAAATTTTGCGTGCAAGTCATAAATTACCACACAAAACTATTCCCAGACTTGAAATCCCAAACAGACCTCGATAACACCAAAGCCTACTCCAAACCAAATTTTTAAAACTAGAAAAACCTTCAATGAACCAACTTCCCACATTGAGCACCGAAATGCTCCTAGGTTATCCGAAACCCCATCCGAACACACGCCCAGGTCCAAAATCATCATACGAACCTATTGGTACCTTTAAATCCCGGTTCCGAGGTCATTTACCCAAAGTATTGACTCAAGTCAAACTTGGCTTCCTTAGGGCACTATTAAGGAACTAAGTATTTCGATTTCAATCTGAACCCTTCCAAACCTAAACCAACCATCCCCGCAAGTCATAAAGTAGTAAAATCATATACGGGGAGTCTTAATTAGGGAAACGAGGTTCTATAAAGTAAAACTAACGGTCGGGTCGTTATATTCTCCACTTCTTAAACAAACATTCGTCCTCAAATGAGTCTAGAATCATACCTAGAGTGCTAAATATATGCGGATATCTGATCCTTATGTCCTCCTCGATCTCCCAAGTTGCTTCCTCGACTGGTTGACGCCTCCACTGAACCCTCACTGCAACAATCTTCTTGTACCTTAACTTGCGAACCTGCTGTAATATAGCACATGCGACTTGTCAATATGGTACCTCTGGAGCATAGACACATATAAGACCTGATGAATTCCCGATAGACTGGGAGGAAAAACAAGCTCATAAGCAACCTCCCCAACACCTAAAATGGGCCAACGAACCTTGGGCTCAGCTTGCCCTTCTTCTCGAACCTCATGATGCCCTTCATCGGCGATACTTTCAAGAGAACCTTCTCGCCCACCATGAATGATAAATCACACGCCTTCTGATCCGTATAGATCTTCTATTTGGACTGTGCTATGCGAAGCCGCTCCTGAATCAACTTTACTTTCTCCAAGGCATCCTTCATTAAATCAGTACCATATAATTTAGCCTCGTCGGGCTCAAACCATCCGATGGGCGAACGACATCGCCGACCATATAAAGCCTCAAATGGAGCTATCTCAATGCTGGGCTGATAACTGTTGTTGTAAGCAAACTCGGCCAAGGGAAAGAATCTATCCTACTACCCTCCAAAGTCGTTGACATATGCTCTGAGCATATCCTCCAGAATCTGAACTGTCCGCTCTGACTGCCCGTCGTTCTGTGGATGAAAATCTATGCTGATCTCTACCCAGGTACCCAACTCACTCTTTACTGCTCTCCAAAAATGCGAAGTGAACTGAGGGCCTCTATCTGATATGATGGAAATAGGCACACTATGCAACCGAACAATCTCCTCATTGTAAATCTAGGCCAATCTCTCTGAAGAGTAAGTAGTCACCACCGAAATAAAATGTGTCGACTTGGTCAGCCTATCAAAAATGACCCAACGGCATCAAACTTCCTCAATGTCCGCGGCAATCCAACAACGAAGTCCATAGTGATGCGCTCCCACTTCCACTCCTGTATAACCATCTACTGGAGTAGGCCACCTGGACTCTAGTGCTCATATTTGACCTGCTGGCAATTTAGACATCTCACCACATACTCCATTATGTCCTTCTTCATCCGTAGCCACCAATAATGCTGCCTTATATTGCGATACATCTTCGTAACACCTGGATGAATAGAATACCGAGAACTGTGCGCCTCCTCTAAAATTTTCTCCCTCATTCCATCAACATTAGGAACACATAGGCGACCCTGGAGTCGCAGAAATCCATCGTCGCTGATAGTAACCTCCTTGGCACCACCCTGTAGTACCGTCTCTCTGAGCACCAACAAGTGTGGATTATCATACTGACGAGCCTTGATCCGCTCCAGTAATGAAGACTGAGCCACAACACATGCAAGAACTCGACTAGGCTATAAAATATCCAACCTCACAAGTCTATTAGCTAAGGACTAAATGTCCAAAGCCAATGGACTCTCCTCTGCCAAAATGAAGGCCAAACTACCCGTACTCTCGGACTTTCTGCTCAAGGCATCCACGACCACATTCTCCTTTCCCGAATTGTAAAGGATGGTAATATCATAGTCCTTCAGTAACTCAAGCCACCTAAGCTGCCTCAAATTAAGGTCCCTCTGCTTAAACAAATGCTGCAAGCTACGATGAACGGTGTTAACCTCACATGACACCCCATAGAGATAGTTCCTCTAAATTTTGAGAGCATGAACTATCGCGTCCAACTCCAAATCATGCACATGGTAATTCTTCTCGTAGGGATTTAGCTGATGTGAAGCATATGCAATAACCCACCCCTCCTACATCAATATACAACCCAAGACAACACGCGAAGTGTAGCAATTCATGGTATACATCCCCGAACTGGAGGGCAACACTAACACTGGTGCTGTAGTCAAATAGGTCTTGAGCATATGAAATCTCACCTCTCAATCATCGGACCATCTGAATAGAGCACCCTTCTGGGTCAATCTAGTCAAGGGCGCTGCAATAGACGAGAAGCCCTTCACGAACCGACGATAATAACCTGCTAACCCTAAGAAACTCCTGATCTCGGTCGCTGTGGTAGTACGAGGCCAACCCTGGACTGCCTCAATATTCTTAGGATCCACCTTAATACCCTCACATGATACAACATGCCCCAAGAAAGCCACGTAATCCAACCAGAACTCACACTTGGAGAACTTAGCATAAAACTTATGTTCCCACAAGGTCTGAAGCATTAACCTCAAATGCTACTCGTACTCTACCATACTACGCGAGTAGATCAATATGTCATCAATGAAGACAATGATAAATGAATCAAGATACATCCTGAACACTCGGTTCATCAAATCCATAAACGCCGCCGGGGCGTTAGTCAAGCTGAAGAACATCACTAAAAACTCATAATGGCCATATCTAGCCCGAAAAGCCATCTTCAAAATATCCGAAGCACGGATCTTCAGCTGATGATACCCATATCTCAAGTCGATCTTAGAGAAAACCCTGGTACCCTACAACTGATCAAAAAAATCATCAATGTGCGGTAACAAGTACTTATTCTTGATGGTGACTTTGTTCAACTAGCGGTAATCAATGCACATCCGTATACTCCCATCTTTCTTCTTCACAAACAGCACCGGTGCGCCCCAAGGTGACATACTAATGAACCCCTTCTCAAGCAACTCCTGAAGCTGCTCCTTTAACTCTCTAAGCTCATTGGGAACCATACGATAAGGCGAGGTAGAAATAGGCTAGGTGATTGGCACCAAATCAATGTCGAAATCGATATCCCGATACGGCGTCATACCAGGTAGATCAACAGGAAATAGATCAGAAAACTCTCGTACCACTAGTATTGAATCTAACGTGTGAGTCTCTGCAGTAGTATCCATAAAAAGGCTAAGTAGGCAAAACAAACCTTTTTGACCATATATCGAGCCTTCAAAAAAGAAATAACCTGGCTGGTAGTACCGAAAGACGATCCCCTCCACTCTAATCCGGGCCATTCAGGCATTGACAATGTAACAGTCTTGGCATAGCAATCAAGAATGTCATGGTATGGGGACAACCAGTCCATGCCCAAGATAACCTCGAAATCAACCATATCGAGCAATAGAAGATCCACCCGGGTCTCATATCCATAGAAAGTCACCACACAGGATCGGTAGACCCGATTCACAACAACAGAATAACCCACTGGCGTGGACACATATACAGGAATGCCCTAGGACTCGCGAGAGTCATCCAGATAAGGAGAAAATAGGAAAGAAACATAGGAGTAAGTAGGCCCTAGATCAAATAATACTGAGGCATCCCTACCGCACACAGAAATGGTACATGTGATCACTGCATCGGAGGCGATTACCTCTGCCCTGGCGGGGATAATATATAATCTAGCCGGAGCACCACCTGACTGGCCTCCACCTCTAGGATGACCCCTAGCCACCTTCCCTCCACCTCTGGCCGGAAGGGCGGGCGGCGTGGTAGCTGGTACGGTAAGCATGGGCTGATAGACCTACTGCTCAGCCTTGCCCCGAAGTCGGGGACAAAACCTCTGCACGTGGCCAAGATCCCCGCACTCAAAACAACCTCTCGGAGCGGTGGACTACTGACTTGAAGTCTGACCTTGATGGCCTGAATACCCACTGAAGGAGCCCTGAATAGCTGACGGGCGGTAAGTACTCTCTGGATGGCACTAAAAATTGGTCGTGATGGAGCACTCCGAGCAGGAGGTGGTGCTAACTACATGGGCTTGCTGGGCTGACCTCTCATGAACTGACATATGCCCCCAGGTGGGGCATCACTGAATCCTCCAAACTGCCGGACCGCTTGTCCCTCGATGTAAACTCTCCGTTGCGATTGCGAATACACTCGATCCTCTGAGCTATGTCCAGAACCTGATGAAAGGAAGTCCCCATCTCTGCCTCACGGGCCATAGGAACCTGAATCTCAGGGTGTAGACCTGCAATGAACCTCCGTGCCCTCTCTGCGTCTGTGGGGAATATAATAGCCGCTTGGCGAGACAATTCATGGAATCTCGTCTCGTAGTCGGTGACAGACATGTGACCCTGACAAAGTCGCTCGAACTAACCCCTAAGCTCCTCTCTCTCAAAAGGTGGTATGTACTTCTCCAAGAACAAATGTGTAAACTGATCCCAAGTCAAGGGAGGTGAACCTGCTGGCCTGCTAAGAAGGTAAGCCTGCCACCATCTACGGGCCTTGCCCTTAAGCTGAAAGGTAGTAAATTCCACCCCATTGGACTCCAATATCCCTATGTTCTGAAGTCTATCCTTGCACCGGTCAATGAAATCCTGGGGGTCCTCTGACTGCTCACCCCCAAATTTAGGGTGCGAAGTCTAGTCCATCTGTCCAGCCGGTTCTGCTGATCAACGGTCGCGGCTGGTACAACCTCTGGCACAACCGCTGTAACAGGCTAGGCTATGCCCACAGGTAGTGCACTTACGGTATGATAAATGGTAGTGGCGTTCCCTAGAGCCTCAGGGGTAGGGGTCTTTGCCTCCTCTCCCACCTGAGATGTGCCAGGTCCGCTGGAAATAAACTAGCCTGCGTCATAGAGTCCATGAACTGTAGCATACAACCCATGACCTCCTGAAATCCCGGCGCAGTCATGAAATCTGCTGGGGCTGGCACAGTTGCAAGCGCCTCATCTTGCTCCTCAACAACAGGATCCTCCACTGGATCCACTGGTGGTACAACGGGAGCAACCCTAGGGTGCCCTAGTGCTCTGACTGAAGCTTGATCCCTTCCCCGGCTTCTGCCTCGGCCTCTAGCAATGGGAGAGCAGCCTCTCTACCGCCTGATACATTCGCTGTGCGCGTTATCACAATCTGTGAGAGATCAATAGAATGATACTTAGCGCAATATCAACTGCACGATAGGAGATGCAGGAAGAGAAGTTTACGAACATCCTATAACCTCTCGAAGATAAGTACGGATGTCTCTGCACCGATCCGCAAGGCCTGCTCATGACTCGTGAACCTAAAGCTCTAATACCAAGCCGTCACGACCCAAAATCTATAATAGGTCGCGATGGCACCTAACGCCTCCGTTAGGCAAGTCCACAAGTGAAACTACTATTTATTTACCTTTTTTAACATTTTAAAATGGAAGTTCTCCGTTTATAATAACGAATTAAGCAAGACTTCATGCAATCGTAACAACTATTTTTAAACAAAATACTAGCATAATAAGAACATCCATTGTGGTGATAGAAATGATGTGTACACGAGTACATAAATGCTATAAGTCACAAGTACATGAGCAATCTAGAGAATATACAAACTACTAAAACTATTGTCTGAAAGTGATAGACAAAAATAGTAAATAAGGTAGAGGGAAACTTCGGTGCTGCAGATCGTAGCAAGGCAAAAAACTCATCACTAAGTCTCTGTGGATGATAAGCTACGTGCCCGCGTGACCACTGGTAGTACCTGTCTCAGTACCTGCACATCAATGCAGAAGTGTAGTGTGAGTATGGAAAATAAAGTGTACCCAGTAAGTATCTAGTCTAACCTCAAAGAAATAGTAATGAGGGGTCGAATTGATACTTACTAGAGGTAAAATAATAATATAAATGCATAAAGTAGACATGGTGAGTGTACAACAAGTATCAATGAAGCAAATAAGACCAACTACAGTAAATCCACTCAGGAGTCTATATCAAATCACCAACATATCATAACCGGCCGTGAAGGCGCTAACTCAATTATACCCAAACCAGAACCCGTTTCGGTTATTAAGCACAAAGCTACAGAGACAAACGGCCTGATCCCATAGGAATAGTGGTACTCAGTACAGCTGAGGCGAACGACCTGATCCCATAAGAATAGTGGTATCATACTGACGAGGCGAATGACTCGATCCCATAAAAATAGTGTTATCATACTATAGAGGCGAATGGCCCGATCCCATAAGAATAGTGTTACCATCATGCCGAGCCGAACGACCCGATCCCATAAGAGTAGAGAGATTTACCTCGCTCATGGAAGCATTTACGAGACGAGAAGCCACAGATGTATAGTTTATCAGGTATTTCCCATAATTTCTAAAATAAGAAATCAGGTCGATATCTCCACTTTAAACCCTAAGTCTCAGTCCTAATCAAGACAATTAATACACATAATAGGCATGAACAGTACAATTACATGCATGATGTGAATCTAAGTCTACCCGAACATATCATGAGATATAGCTATGTACGGACTCTCGTCACCTCGTGCGTACGTAGCTCCCCATACAGATAGCACACAATAATAATATGCCTAAAGGGACAAGTTTTCTCTTACAAGGTTAGGAAAGAGACTTACCTCAATTCCAAGTCCTCAATTCGGCTCTCCAACCTTACTAGAACTCCTCAAACGACATCGAGGATCCAAAACTAATCAAAAGTCGTATAAACTAGTAAATATATACTTGAAAGTTCATAATTTAGCTCTTATTTTAGTTACCCAACCCAATTTGGAAGATTCATAAATTCAACCCAGGGCCCACATGCCCAGATTTCAAAATTTTTGAATATAAAAGTTACACATGACATCCCGAACTCAAATATATAATTTATTCCAATTTCTACCACCAATTTCATGATCAAATCCCAAATTTACTAAAACCCTAGGTTCTTCACAAAATCACACTAGTTTCACAAACTTTTAATACCTAAAATTTACAAATGTAACTTAAAAATGGGTGGAGTTTACTTACCTTGTATTGTAGATGAGAATCCCCCTCAAAAGTGCTCTCAAAATCACCCAAGACCAAATGAAAATGTGTGAAAATGGCCTAAGTCTCGGATTAAAAGCCTTCACTGCCCAGTGATTTCCGCTTATGCGGACTCAGGGTCGCACCTGCGGAAATTCCATCGCGCATGCGGTTCTCACTAATGTTTGGCAAGGCCGCATCAACAAAGAATCGTGCGCACCTGCGCATCCGCTTCTGCGGAAACTGTCTGCACCTGCATACTCGCGCTTGCGGAGGGACCTCCGCTCCTGCGACCCAAGTCCTTCATAGCCTCGTCCGCACCTGCGACCACTTTCGTCACACCTGCGAGCTCGCAGATGCGGAAAACACCTCGCATCTGCGATCATTACTAAGCCCACTACATGATAATGCTGTGACCATTGTGCCGCTTCTGCGAGCTCACACCTGCGGCTATTTCTATGCAGGTGCGATTGCACGAGATCTGAAGCCACAAGCAGTCCCTCATGTCCAAAACCAAGTCCAATTCCAATCAAATTCGCACCCGAGGCCCCCCGGGACCCCATCCAATTACATTAACACATCCCACAACATAATACGGACTTGCTCGCACGATTGAAATACCAAAATAACACCTAAAATCACGAATTAGCGTTACATTAAATTACATAAAAAAAATGGATGGAGACTAAGCATGATTATATGGGCTGGTACCGCAGTGTTACCCGACATTTCGTCAGGAATCCCATTTATCGCACTGGTGGTCGGTATGTTCCATACGCTGGGAGGCACGAGGCACTGGTACGTTATTTGGTATACTTACTTATAACGTTTACCTAGCGTTCCGTAATTTATATTTTACATGTTGTGCAGGCTATTGGCCTACATCTGTTCCACCAGTTGGGACTGTAGATGCAGCAGCATACCGGTGAGGGAGCAACCGCTTTGCACGAGTTTGGTCGGCAGGTTACCGATCTGGCTTCCCGTATATTGAGGCAAGCCTGAGCTGATGAGCGATGAGGATACGAGGCAGAGTATGTGGTGCCAGAACAGTACAATCGTGGGCCACCAATGGGGCCGGAACGTGGTCGATGTAGCAGGCGTACCCCACAAGGTAGGGGTATCCCGCGAGGTCGTGGGGGTTGGCGAAGAGGTGGTCCGCAGCAAGGGGGCGTTGAGGCACTTGTTGAGGATGTTGGAGTTGATCAGTCGGGTGACCTCCATGAGCCAGACCACTCTCACAGCAGCATGCCGTCATTCATCCTTCAACTTCAGCTCACTCCAGGGACTTCACAGGTGACCCCGTCCGCTCCATTGTTGATCGCGGGCACAACAATTATGCGAGAGGATTCAGATCAGTATTTTTCTGATCTTCCAGGCCCATCGACCGTTGCTGATGATCGGCCGACACGAGATGTGGATAGTGGGCACCGGTTGAGTTATGGCTCATCATCGAGGGATGCTGGGGATTTTTCACAGGCACTAGTATGTTTGTATTACTATTAAATTTAAATTTATTTTTATCTCATTGATTAGCCATAAATATCT